>JABCMJ010006960.1:0-33987 GCA_014822125.1 Arbutus unedo
CCCCCCCCCCCCCCCCCCCCCCCCCCCCCCACAACATATCGATATGTGTTTTCACGAAGTTAAACAGCTCTTGCTGAACTAGGACTCTTTTGTAGGTAGTAGTATTCTATCTAGTATGGAACTTTAACATACAGCAAGAAGAATAGCTTGGGCCACAAAATTTGGAATGGTTTTCATTTCCTTAAGTCAAAGAAGAATAGACACTCCCACGGGGGATGGGTAAAATGTGACAAGAATAACACGACAAATGGACAAGGGAACAACAAATAATTGTTTGTTATTATATGAAAACCTGAAAATGGTATCAACTTATCAAGTTTTAACATTACAAACACATTTACATGTTGTACACAAGATCGTGAATAAATCATTTTTACACAAACTGCATATTAGAAAGCAGTGTGGACAAAAAGTTAAAAATTATTTTTGCATTCAAACGGAGAGTTTGGGAATATAGAATTCCCTAGTGGACAACTATGCGCTGATACGGATCAGGTTCAAGAGTAAAAGAGGAATATGCAAATTGTTACTACTATTAGCCCTGTAGATGAGTGACATTGGTTCAGGTTAGTGTAATGTGACAAAAACTGACCCTGGGCAATTAGAAAATTTGGACATAGCTCAATCAACAACGGAATCAAACCAAAGTCAACTGAGTAAACTCGTCTTAATCATCTGTTCCAATTATACGACACCCAAACTATGAAAACTATATTCTTAAACCATATGATAAGTTTATGAAATAGGTGTTTGGAAGTCCCGAAACCTCTAATTAAAAGTGGACATATAGCACTTTAAAAGGTGCGCACCTAAGCGCTGAGGCACAACGAAAACGCCTAGAACACCTTGGCATGAGGCAGTTTGTGAAGCACAACTGAGGCTCTCGAGGTGCGGACCTCGCGTCGAGGATTGATTCGCATGAGGTGTGCGCTTCGATAATTTTTCACAGATCTATGATCAAATTTCATCACAACCGTTGATTGGCAAGTATTACAAGGCGGGGCAAAGCACTTGGATAAAACCCATAAAAGTAAAGGGGTCGAATCAAGAGCCTCATTGGTTCTGCCTCAAATACCTTGAGGCCAGATGCACTACGTGACATCGGAGGGCAACATCCTCCTCTCCTACTATTTGTTCTTCTTATGCTCAATTTTTTTCTCTTCGAGTGTTTCTTTCTTCTCAGCTTTATTTTTTTCTTTTGAGTTTGTTGTAGATGTATGCCCTTTTACAGTATTTGGTGACTTGAAAATTGAAAATGACATGTTCCAATTCCTCCTCCTCCTCCTCCTCTCTCTTCGAGACTCCTTACCCTAAACCCTATACTTCTTTGATGCTCCACCGTTTTTTTTCCTCTTCGAGAGTGTAGAATGGACACCGGGATGATTGAGAACCCATTTGATTCATCCTTTTGATTCTTATTTCCCTTTTCTTAGGATTTATCAATATCATTTGTTATCTAGGTTTATCGCACGCCAATGTGTAACTTCTGCCTTCCTCCAAAAAATGCTACCAAACCATGTAAACTAAGAAAATCAACCTCTTGAAATTAGGTTTTCCACCTTTACTAAAACAAATAAAATCACATTTTTCCCACCAGAGTTACCTTTTTTATTGGGGAACAAGTGTTGCCTTCTATAGTTACTGGTTGGAATAAAATACATTAAGAGACCACAAAATTTAACTAACATACGTGATTACAAGCATATGTGAAATAAACACCTAAAAAAACGAGAGTTTACCAGTTGAAATGAAATCTTAACAACAACAAAAAAATACAATAAAACTAGTAAGTCATTGACGAAAATAGTTTTCCAATTATAGATAAAGCTAAACGTCGACAACTGCATAAAACCCAACAGGAAAAGAAATCAAAGATAGAAACATATCACAATGCCGCCTTCCAGAAGGAACAGCGAGAGGTGGCAAGCTCAGATGTGTTGCAAGCCTGAGCCACAAACAATGAGAGCTTTCTCTGTCAAGTTTCAGATTTAGCTGTTCCTTGAAGTACATGGAGTCAATTTACTATGTTCATGATATGAGGGCGAAGCAGAAAGTTTAAAAAAAAACAGACATTCAATTATCCTTTTCATGTGATTCATTTGGAGGTCTTGAGTGACTTTGACACAGAAGTGGCCTTTTAACACCTGTTGAATTGTTTTCAGTAAGAATGATCCCCTCAACTGCCAATGATAGTATGCCCCCTTGCCTCTTGGTATGACTGTAAAGACATGCCAGTGTAGGGAGCAGAGGGGTGGGATGGGGGGAGGGACGGTGGTTCGTGATAGCAGGTGAAAGGAAGGGGAGGTGGCAGTAGTGAGTGATGGAGGGGAGGTTGTGATTGATGCTGGTGACGGTGCATCGCAGGAGAGAGAGAGAGAGAGATTTTTAAATTATTGCTGGGCCTGATTAATTTGTTTTTTTTTTTCTATTCGCGTTAGGGTATTTTTGTCCTTATATTCGGACGAAAATACAGTTTTATAGTTTATACAGAACAAAATTTTGGCTCGTCGCTTGTGATATGAATATTGATATGGATGGGATCTCTAATGGTATTTTTTACTATACAAACCATGAGAAGGTTATGTGGTCAAGTTCAAAAGTTATGGAAGCAATCCACAAGGCCTAAACCAAAAGGGGTAAAGTGGATTCTGCATTTGTCAAAAAGTAAACTAGAGGAGATAAATTATACGAATACCAATAAACAAAAAAGTTGTGAAGTATATGAATAACAATAAGCAGAAAGTGACATTTGGCAGACGCATCCATACCTCGTCTCTGTCAAAGTTGTCACCACTGTGGGGATCAAAAAGAACATCTCCGGTTGCAAGCTCAAAACAGATGCAAGCAAATGACCAAAGATCAGCTGAGGTAGAATATATAGACCCTAGGATAACCTCTGGACACCTATACTGTCTCGTTTGGATGTCGTTTGTAAACTGTTTGTAAGTCCAACAAGCATTACCAAAGTCAACCAACTTGCATTTCAGGTCAACCGATACCAACAGCTTCTGCTTTGCGGATCGGCTACCTCTTCTATGGCCTTGATTTCCTTGCCCAGTTCCATTAGCTGCTGATACTGTATTTGCATTGACAGAACCGGCATTTGAGTTTGAAGAATTAGAGGTCTCGACAGCACCAGATGTTTCAGGATCTTTCTCAGGTTCTGCTGAAGCTTCCTTCCCTGCACAACCCTGAGCAGCTCGCTTAGCTTTTCTTTTAATCTTTTTCTTTTGGTTTCTTGTCAAATCCCCATTGGATGGCTTGACATCTCTTGTAATAGAAGTCTCAAACACAGTTTTGTTCATGCTGTTAGGAAGAATAAGAGGAACGCCAGACTTTCTAGGATCCTTAGATGGGTCAATCATGGACAACAATAAAATGTTCTCCGGTTTCAAATCAGTATGTATAATTGAAAGCTGTCTGTGCAAGTAATCCAACCCCACCAGAATATGAAAGCATATTTCCTTGACTCTCTGAATAGGCAATCCACGGTAATCACTATACTTGATAAGCGTCAGGAGATTATCCCCTAAATACTCAAAGACCATACAAACGTGCTGCCCATTTGGACCAGAGTGCTTGAAATGATCCAACAGTTTCACCACAAATCTCTTATCTTCTGGGTCTCCTTCTGCAATCTGTTGCAAGATAGTAATCTCATCCATGGCTGCCTCCGTGTAATGCTGCGCACTTTTTTGAACTTTCAGTGCCACATATCGCTGCAATATCCAATATATACAGAAGGCAGGAAATGAGAGGCGTCTCACTCATGAATCTTGATTGCAGAGAAAGTATGAAAGCCGATTTCGAGTTTCAGCTACTACATTGGATGGGATTCAGAAGTACTTCGCTAGCTTTTGGGAATCCAAAACCAAGTACTTTGTGTTACACTTCCGATAGTCATAAAACAATCTGAGTTAATGAACAAGAGAAAAAAGCCTAAAAAGTATATGCTTCATATCTTGGATCCAAGAAGTTAAAAATAACAGCTCCACTAAACTGACCTCAAACAAAATACTGGTCTCAAATAAGTTCAGCACTCAAATTCTCAGAAATCGAAAGATATTGCAACCAAACCAACCGAGCATTAAGCTCCAATTTATTGGGTCGGCTATGTGAATCTGTTTTCTCCATTGACCGAACGATATGGTAACCAAATCTTCAAACCATCTCTTCTTCCTTTTAACTACTGTCTCATCAACAAAAAAAGGTTAGGGTTCCATCCATGCAAGTGGTGTTTGAGGTGGAATCAAAAAGTGCTATTCCTGTTAGCGTGGCCAAAGGAAGTAAGAGAAATTCGGGTAACTCCTTTTTTACTTCTCAGAGGGAGAGGGAGTTCGCGGCCAAGTAGACTTCTAAACACTGTGGTCTTCTAAACACACTACCTTGAAGTGTTCTACCAACGGGCTTGTGCCTTACTGATACTCGATAAGTGAGGTCTCAGATACCTTTGAGTAAGTGTTGTGGTAATGCTGTGGGTTTTGAGTATTTGAGTATTTTTCCATCTCATATTGCAGACTCTATTATTCCTAAAGGATCCATCGCTCTGCCAAATAGATATAGGTAATTTGAGCAGATCTGCGGTATTTCTCTGTTGTGTGTTCATGTATTTATTTTGGTGTGCTTCTTTTATATGGATGGGATTTTCAAGAGTTCAACCCAAGAAAAATAAATTTTCTAAGCAGAATGAAAGGACCAAAATCTAAAAGCATTTTTTTCTTCCTCCAATTTCACAGGATGTTTCCAAATAGAGGGTAATGAAAACTCAAATGACTACATAACACATTATCTATTCAACATTATCCATTCAGAGAAAATAAGTAACTAAGAGTCACTAGACAATGGTTGATTTCCTCCTTGGAGTATCAAATCAAAGTCGAGGCTGTTCTGTACATTATACTACCAGAATCACAAGATCAACAGACAAACAAAATATTTGAAGAGAGAGACGGAGAGGTAGAAAGGAAAAAAAAGGCTGCTCAAGAATTCCACCTCCGAAAATAGATTTTCTAAGCAGAATGGAAGGACTAAAACCATTTTTTATTTTATTTTCTCCTTAGTAACCAAATAGAGGATTATCTGAACACAACCACTAAGGGCATCTCCAGCCCGTCATCAAGTCATACCCAGAATGAGTCCCTCTTTTCACTCAAACCAAAGGTGACTGTTTTCTTTGCTCGCATGCTTTAATTTTGAGGCTACAAATATTTATCACCTTGCCATCTATGAAACCTTTTACTTACTTATTTTTGTTTTTTGAAGATGAAACCTTTTACAAACAACTGTATAGGACGACTAAACAATAGATTGGGTAGATTGTGCTACCTATAGGAGGAGGTCCTTATCTTCTGATCAAATTAAGATGTTGTCAACCTTTCGTTATTCTCCTTGTTTTAAGCTTAAATCTAAGGTTGCGCATTGGTTGCTTCGTACTCGAATCAAGCTTCTGCTAAATTTTTCCATCAAATTAAGTACGAATTTAAGTCCAAGGACTGGAAATGGTGTAAATCAATGTTTACTGAACAAAATAAGTAGTTTCCTCAACGTTGTATCAGATAAAACTCGAGGCTGTTCTGTACATAACACTACAAAAAATCACAAGACCAAATAAGATATTTGGAGATAGAGGGAGACGTACAGAGTAGTGGGAGTCCCAAGCGAGCCAGACGGTGGAGAAGTGACCCCAGCCAAGCTTGCTCTGGACGACGTACTGGCCGCTCTTGAAGGCGTCGCCGATTCGGACGGCGTGGTAGCCTCCGCGCCTGTAGTCCTCTGTCCCTTCGTCTTCCGACGTGTATTCGCCGCTCTCCTCGCTCTCATCCTCCCCCTCCACGTCCTCCTCCTCCTCCTCCTCCTCCTCCTCCTTCCCTCGATGATGGTGACGATGAGTCCTCTCGTCCATTGATTTTGATCGCGACTAACGAATACAGTATTCTTGCTTGTCGAGTCGATTCGGATGGAAATCAGTGATTGGATTGTGAGATTGTCGGAAACAATTGGGTTTGTGGTTTCCCGAGAACAGTTAGCGAATTTCTTTTATCAAACTAACGAATTGGAATTATGAAATTACCGTTCCTCATATTATCTATTTATAAAAGTACTCCATGTAGCATGTTTTTGCGTGGCATTCCTCTCACGGTGCACAAACAATGCAAATTTATGAGGAGTAACTAACATAGAACGCATTCTTCGATTGAGTTTTTTTTTTATCAAAATATCATGAAAACAAAAATAAGTAGAAAAATAAACTCTATTAACTCAGAACTAAAAGAATTTACAAAATTAATCCATGTCAATACGACCTTTGCCACATGTAGCTCACGCTGGCAGTCAAAGGTCATCGATGCCAACCATTTGAAGGTCGCATAACCAGGATGCGGCCTTATATTCCCATTAGCTTATTGTGTTCTTAGGTGTGATATATACACCAATGGTAGGTCTGTTGGGAGAATGAAAAAGAGTGAGAGTTTCTGTTCAAGGGACCCAAAATTTGGTATTGGCAAAAATGAGCACATGCATCTTTTCACTAGTTGCCGCAACTGTTTAGCCGGATGTACCTGTTGTCATACAGAGCTCTTCGTCTGATCCATTGTCTGTCTACTTCGCCCATTATAGGTGTAATTTTTGTCGGTGGAATACATAAACGGTTATCGAGACTATAACCTGATAACGAACGGGGTCATAATTTGACAGCAGACAGGTTATATTTTGAGGACAAACATTGACCCATGTGAAGACCAAGTGACACTTTTGCGTTTCGACTATAGGTTGGCATTTTACGACCGGAGGGTAAAATGAGTATTTGTGTATCCAAATGTACAATATGATTCCACCCCAAGGCGTGTACTTTATGCTGGACTGGAATCAGACCTCATATGAGAGAAAAGTTGCGGATGTCTTGTAATAGCCAAACCTATTTGTCCAGCGCAACAAGCTTGAAACGAAATTTCCATACAAAAGTTTCAAAAGCGCAATCAATGCTGATAATATATGGTAGACGAGAAAATCATCTACAGATTGATGTTTCCTAGATACTTCATGTCGACAAGAGACGGGTCATGCGGCAATCGTTGATCAAGAATATTGTGAGAGATGCAAAGAAAAATAGTTCGGACCCAATATATTTTATCAAAAGCATCCAGAGGGACCCGCAATACGAATCGAATCCGGAAGCATCTAACTTTTTTGAGTAGTTAAATTTGATATTAAATGTTTTCCAGAAATTTATAATAGAATTATATGTTTTCTGAAAATTGGAATTGTACATCTTTAATTTAGTTAAGCAAGAGGTGTGTATTGATTTTTATGAAATAGAAACAGTAGTAAAACTTTATTGTCTGATTAGAAGAGTGATTAGAACAGTAGAAGAAGAGCCTAGTGGATGTAAACTCCTCACAAAAAGGCTTGCTGTTGAAGCTGTCTCCTAGTTTCGAAGTAAAAATATCCTTGGGTAGTATCTAGGTACTTATTGGAGATGCTAGAATCTTCGTCTCTTACTTGGTGGAATTTTAAGTTCGTGTGGTTTTTTTTTTTTTTGTCCTAATGAGTTGCTAGAAAGATTTATACTTTTCGTTGAATCCCAAGTTTGATCTTCGAAGATATATTATCATTCTTGATTTTGTCTGGAAAATATTATTTGCATACCGGTATGATCTGCCCTTGATTTTGAAACAATATTTTTACTTGGGACTGAATTCTCTCTCATCCTACGAACAGATTGGATGGTCCACGGATCCAGTTTCACTGTAATTCCCAACAAGGATACCTAACAAGAAGAAGACCAATACAGAGAGGCTAATCATTCGGCAAAATAAATGACAAAATAACACAGTTTTACACTAACATCATTAAATTCAATTCTGTACAGAAGTTAACTGATCTGGACTTTTATATTCTCCGAAGAATTACACAACTACACGCACATATCTTACAGCATCTTGAGACTTTTCAATGATCCAAAAATGGAGTAATCAAAATTGAATTCCGGGTCCCACAGAAAACCTGAAACAAAAGGGGCTGAGTTTAACCATCGTACCTTGTCACCACTCACCAGTAATCTTTGCACGAGCACTGACCATTTGAAAAGGAATGAAAACCTGATGCATCCCTAAAATGTATCTCTCTCCTGCAAACAACTGAAACAAACTTCAAGAACGTATGGCAGTCCCCACAGAGTCGGACGTTCTTCATTACCTTAATTGGTTTTCCTGGCATAGTCGTCAGAAGGCCATACGTAGCAGCTAGTTTTGCACTGTGGTTGAACAAAAAATCCTTCTTCTGATACTCCTCTACTTCTTGAAGCACAAAGCTCGTGTCCGGAACATATCCAGATTTCAAGCATTCCAATATGAGTACTCCTATTGCGCTATATATGTCTGTGGATTGGCAATGTGATTTATCCCTTGCGTAGAATGAATGGACCTTGTTTTCATGAATAATCCAACTTCGACTAGGAATTTTCCGAAACCCTTTCTTCCTCATGTCCTCCCTCATCGTGTCAGAGCATTTCCATCTACCGGATGCAGAATACAAATTTGATACAAGTACATACGTGGATGGATCCAGTGGCTCTAAAGCAAGTATTTGCTTCGCAGCCAGTGTCCCTATCCTTGTATTCAAACGCATTCTGCCAGTATAAAGCAAAGCTCGCCAAACAGAGGTGTTTGGCTCGAAAGGCATATTGTTGATCAATTGTTCTGCTTCTTCGAGAAGATCCCAGTAACCCAAAACACCAACAAAGGAGGCGTAATGCTCTGAAGTGGGCTCAATGTCAAATGTAGTTTTCATCGAGAAAAACAATATGCGACATTTATCAACTAAATTTGAGTTAGTGAATCCATAAGCTGAAATAACCAGGCATAACGTATGTTCATCTGGCCGTGGACCCGCCTTCTCCATTCTCGACCACAAATCTAAGGCCTCGTCACCCTGCCTGTGAAGAAGATGGCCCATCATCAAACTGTTCCATGAAACTATGTCATGCGTTGACATCATCTCAAAATTTTTAATTCCATCTTCCATATTTCCACACTTGTAGTACATGCTAATTAAGGCATTTCCCATACCTATATGGTACAATAAACCAATTTTAAGAGCAAAGCCGTGGATTTGTTTCCCAAAGACATGGAAACCAAGAGTTCCGCAAACACCAAGAACTGCAGCCAATGCAAACACGTCAACAACCACTTCTTCTGACTGCTTTAGACAGAAAAGAGAAATTGCCTGCTCTGGTTTCCCATTTCGAGAATACCCACACATCATTGAAGTCAAATTTATCAGACTATTCTCATTGTCAGGCTCTTGAGAGAAGATCTTCTCCGCATTGGCCACCCGTCCACACCTTGTGCACATATCAATCAATGCTGATTCAATACAATCATTCCGCCGTAAACCAAATTTGAGAACAAAACCATGAACCTGGTCGCTAATCTTCAAATCTGTCAACAATCCACAAGCTTTAACAACAATAGTCAAAGTGAAGTCAGTTAACTCCATGCCCTCCTCCACCATTTTGCAAAACAAAGCCAAAGCCCTCGTGCTTTCGCCATTTCGACAATACCCTGCTAAGAGAGCATTATAGGAAATGCAGTTCTTTTCTGGCATCCTATCAAAAGTTTCTGATGCAAAATCAACGAGTCCAAAGTCCATGTACGCTGTAACCATTTCCGTCCAAGTTATTGTATCTTTTACAGGCATCAACTCAAACAAAGTGGCTACATCTCTCTCACTCCCGCATTTCATGTAGAACCCAATAAGCGCATTGTTTACACTCAAATTGGACTGGAAACCCATTCTAATCCCATGAGCATGAACTTGTCGGCCTCCATTCCAATTTGAACCCCCAGCACAGGCAACCAGAACAGTTGACAGAGTAAATTGGTCAACACTAAACCCATCAATCCTTTGCATATCCCTAAACAACTCGACAGTCCTATCATACATCGACTCTTTCACCCCACCGGCCATTACAGTATTACATGATGCAACATCTCTATGAGGCATTTTATCAAACAGTTTGAGCACAAACTCCAAATTCCCACTCTTGCTATACAAACCCATAAGCGCATTAGAAACAAAAGTAAACCCCAAGTAACCCGTCTTAACTACTAACGAGTGGACTTGAAAACCCAAGTCCAAATCCAATAGACGATTACAAGCAGTCAAAATCGCGACGAAACTAAATTCATTAGGCTCAATACCTGACTCTCTCATTTGAAAGAAAAGGTCCACCGCCTCGAGCTCGCGATCAAATTTTGCGAAGCCCCACATCATTGTAGCGTATGAGACCACGTCAGGGCACGAAAGGGACAAGTAAACCCTGTGGGCGTGCGTTATAAGACCCACCTTGAGGTAAGCGGAAATAAGAGAGTTGAACAGCCTTTTTTCACCTTCACGCTTGAGAGCTGAGGCGTGAACTGCCTTAACGAGTTCAACGTCTCCGTAACGAACAGAGATTTGAAGCAAATTAAAGTAAAATTCAGTGGGTGGGCCACTGGTACTTGAGGAAGGGGCGTCATTCTGAGAGAAAAGAGGCGGAAGGGAAAGTGGGTCTGTGAGGAGTTGGGCGGGGGACGTGGCGGAGATGGGGATGAGAAGGGGTTTGCGTTTAGAGAGGGAAAGAGGGGGTTTAGAGTGAGAAAGGGAAGGGATAGATGGAGGTGGCTGGGGTGATTGTTTCGATGAGTAGGGAAGGAAAGAGGAAGTGGTTGGTGGGTGAGGAGAGAGGATGGACTGAGGAAAGGTGGTGGAGTATACGGCGGTGGTGACCATGGAAGGACGAAGGCGCCAAGCATAACCGCCTTTCCAACGGAATGCCTGCCTGCCTGCCTGCCTTAAACTTCCGATTTGCTTTTTCTATTCTCTATTCTTTTTTTTTGGAAAATTTCATGAGTAATGACAGTGATACTTCATTTGTTACTCATGTGTACGCGTATGCGTATGTGTATGTCATCTCATCATAAAATAAAACATGAATTAACAAATAAAGTGCCACTTGCACTACTCAAATTTCATAGTAGCAAAAGATTTGGGAAAACAAAATACAACTACAAAACATCATAGACAAGTTCTACAAACATGCATCTAGAATAGTATCGAAATCTAAGTTGTTGGCAGACTGTGTTACCCATCAAAGGGTGACCTTTCTAGTCCCATCAAATTTTTTAAATTTAAGATAATTCTATTAATAATATATATTACATAACAAAATAATGTGGGATCTTTCGAAAAATGTCACAACAGCAGCTTAGATTATTGCATCTAATGGTTGAGATTTATTGACTATTTATATTTCGTCTAAAAATAAGAATTTGAATTTGAACAAAAATTAATACCCCTCAAAAGGTCAAAATGTAACAATTTGATTTTTCGAAAACGTTAATAAAAGAATAATATAATATTTAAATATTAATTATTTTTACAAATAAAGGACAAGTACAAGTCGATTTGATACATTCTCTAGGTTAGATAATTAAACTTAACAAAAGTGGGATACATCTTAAAAGTGAAATACAGAGCATCTAACCTAACTAACTAAGGCTCGAAGAAATATTCAATCCATGGCGTTGTTGTGAGCCAGATATCCCAGGTCCGCTCCATCATCTTGGATACTTGGCATGAAATGTCGGGGGCAAAAAAATATACACCATGAGCTACGAAGCCAAATAAGTTACCCTACTCTTAATTTTTCTTTTTAATGTTCGAGACCATATTGTCGAAGGGATTCGCCATTGGTCTTCCTCAAATTGAGAAGGGCATTAACTTCCTTCTTGACTTTGGTGCTGGTGATGAATCAAGCCAAGAACGCCATGCACAAATCTTTCCAGCAAGATATGGACCCCTCTACAAGCTTATCAAACACCGGCTCTTGTACCCAGCCTATGGCGCACTGACACGCACCTAGATCGTTCTTCACCAAGTGGAGTTCCAATTCTAGTACGTTCCCTACCTCATGTTTGGCTGACCACTGGAATTTGATTTTTTTGTGCTTCTATTCTAAGTTGAAGAACCTCCAATCGCAGGCTGTCGAGGGCTTGGTCCCTTTTCTCCAGATTTGGTTCCAATTTCCTTATGTAATCTCGCATGGTTAGCTTGGTAACCCTTTTCGATGATGACGGATTTTCTGACCCAGTTTCCTTTTCCAAAACTTCCTTGACTCCGACAGCAAGAAGAGCCACCGGATCCTTACCTTTTAAGCCTTGTCGTCCTAACTTTTGTTCTCAATGGAGACTCAGCCACCATAATTATCAGAAAAAGTGATTTTTGTCCCTAGCAGAGTCACCAATTGTGGCCAATTAGTGCCACCCGATCGTTGTCAATCAAAAAGAACTCTGATGCTTAAGCTAGAATATGTGAGATGAAAGCACAATAGTAATTATATTTGTAATTGATAGTATACCTGATTTTGCCCTATAATCCCCTATTTATAAGCCATCAAGTGTCTTAGTTTGGTAAGTCAATAACATGGGATCTTTTTCCAATTTGTTTATTATCAAAACCTTGTACTTTCCTATTCGGATCCCTACTAATTGCAGAAGGTTCTGATCGTATGGCCAATCGTTTGATCGACTACTCGACATGGCGATGTACCATGTGTTGAGCTCCTAATTTTTGCTCAACCTTCTCTTGGTCTGTTTTGTAATACGTCTGTCGGGGCCTCACGCTATCGATACAACCCAATGCATCTTGGACCCAGTCAGCCTTTTGACCCATCATCTCCTTGTCGGGTCGGCCCGACAACTCAGCCTACTACAAATGCCATAACACATATTACAAAAAAGTTAAAATACAATAGCACATATCTTTCTTTTAAAGTAATCTACTTCTTATTGGTGGAAAGAGCGAGTGAGAGGGGTTATAATAATGGTGAATGGAGAATGAAAGATCTCCTTGTCTTTTTCATTAAACTAAACTGCACTTTAGATAATGATGCTAAATATTGATGGTTAAGTTAGTACTGATAAGAGGGAAATCTCATAAAACACGAACAAATATGGAAGGTAGATATGTAAGGTATTGGTTATAGTGATTTCCTATATGCAAGTGGCTAAATGGGTTCTAAATAATCAACCTGGAGTAAGTGCTCCAAGTGAGCAATCCCCTTTCTTATGGGGCTTCGTCCTTATTTATAGGGATCAATTGAGTGTTTTGATGAATGTATTCGAGTGCATTTTTTGCATTAACCATACCTGATCATGGGCTAATTTGATACATTTTGGGAATGGCTAGCATATTCACGTTGGTCCGCTGAGCCGATCAAAGTGTTGATGACCCGACCCGATATCATTTGAGGGTAGATAGAGAAGGATGTGATCAGCTCTATAATAAACCAATGGAAAGATGTGCTTGCTTCTCGGGTCGGATCAATGGCTGAGCTTTGACTATTTGGTTACTCAAATTTATTCACCTCCCACACAAATCACGTAAGAATTTGAGTTTTTACGTTTTTTTCTTTACTTGTCTTGTTCATCGTGTGATAGATCAATATTGTTGTGAATTCCGTATAATCACAACACATAGGCAATTAGCTAGGTATGTATTTGGATATGGTCAACCACAAGAAATGAACATTTCACTCCATTACTTCTCGTCATTTGACATAACTTAGCACAAGACATAGGACAATATCAGGCTGTTGCTGATTTTGTTTATACAAATTTCAGTTGTTCAAGTTATTGTTAGTCGTTCCACTTTGTGCCAACATCAAACATGTTTTCAAGATTCCAACAAGTCTACAAGCCATGCTTTCTTAATTGCAAAGTGGCTCACAAACTGTTATTCGACAGATGATAATTATCCATAGAATATATGTAAAATGAATATTCAATTATTTCAACGCTTAGTTTAAACCAAGCATTGAGCTTTTATTTGGAATGAGACACTACAACATGGTAAGCCAAAAATTAAAATAAAGTATTGTTTACGAAACGTGAGAGAGAGAGAGAGAGAGAGAGAGAGAGCACTAATTATATTTTCTCAGTTGCCTATGTCTTTGATTTCCACATGAAAAGTTATAACTACAACAAAAGTTATCAATTTCATATCGATAAGCGTACAAAAATTTAATCTCATACTCATAAACTTGGCATGATATTGTATCAATAACATTTAGTACAAACTCTAAATGAATAAAAATACCATGCATATATTTGATGATATTTTTATTTTTTAAAATTTTTATAAACATCTAAAAAAAATATGTTTGTTTAATGCCTTCTGTTTTTTATTTACTATAAACATTTATAAAGTTTTTTGATATTATTAAAACAACGAATTAGTGTTTTCACTTATTTATAAAAATATGATCATACGATATATCAGTCATGCTTCATCTTTCTCTCTCTCTCTCCCCCACCCCCCGCCCCCCAACTACAGCATGGTAAGCCAATGATCAAAATGAAGTATTGTTTACGTAACAAGAGAGAGAAAAAAAGAGAGCACTAATTACATTTTCTCAGTTGCTTGTCTCTGATTTCCACATGAAAAGTTATAACTATAATAAAAGTTATCAATTTCATACCGACAAACGTACAAAGTTCAATCTTGTACTCATAAACTCGGTATGATATAGTATCAATAACATTTAGTACAAACTCTAAATGAATAAAAGTACCATGCATATATTTGATGATGTTTTTATTTTTAAATTTTTATTTTTATTTTTTAAATTTTTTATAAATATCTTAAAAATATATATTTGTTTAAAGGGTTATGTTTTTTTTATTTATTATAAACATTTATAAAGTTTTTTGATATTATTAAAATAACGAATTGGCGTTTTTACTTATTTATAAAAATATGATCATACGCTATATAGTCATGCTTCATCTCTCTCTCTCCCTTCTAAACTCTCCTAATCGCCCACCATAATTATGTCTTGTCTCTCCCCTCTAACTCTTTCTCTCTCTTCTCAATCACCTACCATAATCATGACTCGTTTCACCCACTCCACCCCCGTCCCCTCCACTATAGCCATAAACTTGTCTCTCTCCCTCCCTCTCTCTTTCTCTCTCGCTCTCTCCTCAACCCCACACTATAGTCATCTCTCTCCCCCTCCCTCCCCCTCTCCCTCCCTTTCTCCCCTCAACCACCCACCATAGCAATTAGGGGTGTAACCAGTCCAGTTTGACTAATAAATTTGAACCAAACCGGTTGTTCCGATTTGGGCAAATGAGAAATCGAAAATTAGATCGAAGTCTATCGGCTTGATCCGGTTCGGCTTGGCCAGTTTTATAGCCGGTTTGATTCAATTTCCAGTTTGGGTAATCAAGAATAATGTCAAACAATCAAGAATAATGGCATTGCAATCACAATAAAAAATAATCACATCCAATCCAAAGCGGTGAGCAAACGAAGTTAATAAAATTGCAGTCCCAACAATACTCTTATGCAGAGTGCAATTAAAAAACAATTACAATTTTTAATACAAATTACAACCGATAAACAATATAATTTTATTTTTATGGTTAACATTTACTGAACTAGTTTGGTCTGGCTCTTACATGTTAAAAGTCAAAATTTTAAAAAAAAAACTCAAACCGGACCAGACTGGACCAATTTGAGCTAAAAACCGAACCAAACCATCGATTTAATTCGGTTTACCAATCCAGCCTAATTTACCGATCTATGTTTACACTTCTAATATCAATGATTCATCTCTCTATAGTTATGATCCATCTCTTTATCCTCTTCTTTCTGTTTCTCTTCTCAATTACCCATCATAATCATGATTCCTCTCACCACCATGATTGCATGTTCTTTATTACCAAACACACAATTTATCATAAAGACTTTATTTTTATAATAATATAAAAGAATAAAGAATAAAACAAAAACAAAAATATGTTTCCAAACATGTTTTTTGTTTTTTATTTTTGTTATAAATAAATAGAATTCTATTTTCAAATTTTTATAAAGGTGAAGCAGAAAAACAAAAATTTCACCAAATAGACCCACGTCTACATAATCAAAATGCACTAACATATGATAGTACCACAAGCGAAATGTGTTGTACAATTAGGTTTGAAAACTCGATGAAAATACATATTCCTCTCTCTCTCTCTCTCTCATGATATTACCCGCGGTGTGGACTTGGGCCAACTTTTGTGCACAAGTATACAAACATGTTTGTTGTGCCAAAATGGGACTTGCCCAGGCCTATTGTTTCGTTGTGCTTATTGTTTATGTTGTAATTCATGTCAAAAATCAAATTGACTTGACATTTGTAGCAATGTGATCAGAACACTTAATTTACAAGTTAATCAAAATTAAACCAGTGATTTCACTTTCAGTGTGGGAGACTGACTCGACAAGCCCAACCCAAATGATTGTTCTGATTAAATTGTAATGGAGAGCCATTCTCATGATATAGCAGCCTGTACTACGCAACTGGGCACAGCAGCTATTCTGAGATTCTGATTTGTCATGATATAGGCCCTGCTATGTACATTGTGTATGCTGATGGAAGACTCCACATACCTAAAGCTTAATCGAGACACACCAATGCTCGTTAGTCATCACCAAATCTAAGATAAAAATATTACCAGAATGAATATAAGCCTCCAACTGAGAACCCGCTATGCCGAAAGCGAGAAAAATCCCATCCCTCTGTTTTCTTTTTTTGTCCCCATATCGCCACACGGGCAATTCCAGTTTTCTGTTGTAAGAAAACTGGCTTTAACACTTGACAAAACCTTATACATCCTTCCTCCTGAATTGCCAAACTATCGTAAACCCTCGTCACAAGTACAAAAGCATGAGAATCTTTTCAAAGGAAATGCAAATAAAATGCCACTTAAATAGAACCTAAACAATCAACTCCTGCGTAGACATAAGATGAACACGTGTTCAGCACTCCAGTCCCCTCATTCAAAACTCAAGACAGGTATACTGTCAGAGATAAAGCAAACGACAGATATACGGTGAATTACACAAAGTTTCAGACAGGAAAATGGAATTCCGAAACTTTCACCAAGTAGTCTCCTCTGGACATTTGAGTTTCCAATCTGATTTGATGACAATACCAAAAAATCAACTACTCATTGCATTAGAAGCCGGAACGCCTCATTATCTGTCTCCACAACATAATCGTAACCAAGGCTGTTGGCCCGAACCCGGAACTCATCCATCTCAGTCTGTGCAACTTGGATTCCAACCAATACATTGGCACCAGTTTCACCCTTTGGACACGGAGAAATGGAAAAAACCAATTAAAACTGATGGCATTGAATAGGAACTTCTTTAAAGCCAAGTAAAACAGAAAGGACTATTAGGGATATGATCTCAACCTGTCCACGGTAGTGGAACAAGCTAATATTCCAACGTGGACTGAAGGCATCCAAAAATTTCATTAAAGCACCTGGCCTCTCAGGGAAAACAAACCGACAAAGAAGTTCATTCTGAAGATTTGATCGGCCTCCTATCTGAAAAACATCCAAAGTAGAGTAGAATCAGTGACCTAAAGCAAATGACAATGTCTTACTCAAATGACCATTAGTGCAATGCTTTTCATTCAAATGCCCAATTAACCTTTAGATTATAAGTTGTTGAACTGATTTTAAGTACATGTCCACATAAAATCATTTACATTATATATCTATTGCATACTCCATAGAGAATCCTTTAGGCATTCCCACGAGCTTCACAAGGAAACGCTTGAACTCTAGGGATTAATCTTATCATACTTTCAACACGCTTTTGAAAATATGGTATAGGAATCCATGCAGAGAACAAAATGGTCTCCTATTTATTTTCTCAAAGTTTACTTTGGTGACAAAAATGGAAGATAAAGAACTAAAATCTAGAGAGAGTGGAGTTTTGGAATGACAAACGCTTTGAAGTTTTCTAATGTTTGTAAACTTTGGGAAAATGGCCTTGCTCCACCTCATATGATTGACCAACTTATGTATGGAGAAACCAACAATGTAACCTGCATGAAAGTCAAGAAGAATGGGCCTGAAATTTTTAAAAATTGGCTAAGGAGACCTTTTGTTGTTCTTGCAATATTGCACAGAAATGAGGGCTTCATCAAGGGGAACAGGGTAAAAGGGCATCAAGGCACCAAGGGTTCACAATTTGGTTGACTTCTTCAAGTATCAAGGTAGTGCATGATTTCTGAATTCAAGAGGGAAGCTCTCTATGAGGTAGAAAGAATTTGCAGAAAAATTGAGCAACGAAGAGAAGAAAAAATACTATAAGTGAGCAGGGGCTAGGGATTGGGTACTCTTTTCTCTCATTGTAATCCATTGCATTTGAACTCTCATTTGGCCGCAGATGTAGGGAATTCGGTATCAAACCACATAAATTGTGTCTTGTCATTTTTTCCTCATGTGATTAAAAAAATATCTGAGGTTCTTCTGTTTTTAGTGGGACTAAAATTCCCACAAATTAAATATCAGAGCTCAAGATGTTGCAGAGCTCAGGTTATGGCACAATTTTACACACAGAGGAAAGGAATAAGGATGGAAAAGTGCAAAATTTGGTATTGAACTTTCCAATGGCCACGACAGTTTCACTCTGAAACAAATGGTTGAAAATATATTAACAAGGGAAGGTGTGGTTAAGGCTCTCATAAAGAAATCCGACAAGCGAAGAGAATTGACCGATAATAAAGGGGACGAGACAATGAAACAGCCAAACACCAGCATCAGGATATATCTGGGGAACAGCACAATGGAATTTATCTATGAAGCAGTCTTTTACCGATTCCTGAATAGAATTCGAATTGTGAATTGTTCTGATTCAGTCATGATTTAAAAAATATGCTGAAAAGTATATTTATACATTTGGAATACAAAAATAGATAGTATAAATGAAAATTTTAGGCCTAAATAAATAAATATTTGTTTACATGATCAAATTATAATCGCGTGGTCTAACAGGCAAGACGCTTCTATTGCAACTTGCAACAGATGTAGATCCAAGAATCCTTCAAAGGTCTTTATGGTTACTGTTTGTCATCTTTATTTTGGGTAAATACTGTATGTCATTGTACCTTTGCATTTTCCTATTTAACTCTCAAAAATATTAAAAATCCACCTCTGTTTACCTAAAATTCCTAACAAAAAAAAGCCTATTTTCTAGACTAAATAGGGAGAAACATAGACAGAAGATGGCACATAATACCCGTAAAAGACATTTGAGTTGAACCATTCACCATTTGGTTCATTGATGCATCGATTCACCCACTCATAGCAATTTCTGATTCAACCAACTTCTCGTGACCCACTGAATTGTCCAATACAGACCATGAATCATACGTTTCTAACAATTATGGCCATTGGAGCAAAGACCGAGGAGATAGAGCCATCCTTCTTCTTGGTCTCCTTACCTTCATCGTATGAACGTCTCAGTAGTCCTCTGGAATACAGGAAAGAGATGTAGTGGAGGCCATGCTATAGCCCATGACCCGATTCAGGACAAGAAAAGCAAAAAGACCTTCAAAGAAGGGCCATGGTTGCATCAGACCATGGTCATCTCAAAGGCCAGAAATGGAGAGACACGGTAGTTCTAACTCAAAGGGTCGTCCACATTCAAAGTGTTACTAACAGGGTTGCTATTACTGTGATCAAGGAGGAGGTCTAAGGATTTCCCAAAGCTCAAGGAGGACAAAACGAAGCAGAAGCCAGCAGATGAAATAGTTATAGAGTGCTCCAGCATAATGACAATTTTCTGCTGACAAATTCTTCATGTAATAAGAAATTGGATTAAAAAATGGACCGCAAATTTTCGTCTCGCATGCGGGGCTACCTGAGGCATGTGATGACAATAATATCAAAATGACGAATAGCACAATGAATAAGGAGTTTGGCATGGGAATAGTAAGTTTCCGTTAGTCGATTGAAAGGTGTTCACATTGACAGGGGTTCACCACGTGCCTGGTTTCAGATAAAAACTAACTCTCTGATAATGATGGTTTCAAGAGGTTATACGTTCTCATCTAGCGGTGGAGTTTTTGAGGTTGTCAATGGAGGGAAAGTAATGTTGCAAGGACAGCTGATTGATACCAAGTAATACGGCATGTATGGATATGCAAGTAAAGTGAATAGGTGAACAACGTAACCATAATTGCAAAGTTGCACGGACAATGGGCCCCTGGTAGAGCGTGTGAGCAATTTAAAAGACGTGCAGAATTTTGGCCAAAAAGGTACAATTGCTGAATGTTCACAAGGAAGCCCCAGAAACAGAGACAATGTTGGTTGATGAGGCAAAACGTGCATTATGGAAGAGAATATTCTCTTTTGATCCAGGTTTTGTTGATGATGGCAATTACTCCGAATGTGCACAAAGAAAAGGAGAGATAGAATCAAGTTAACTTGCAAAGTGGGCTTTGCAAGGCAGCCCAGATGAGTTGTGCAGGGCATTTAGGGGTTTTGATTATACATGGTGGACGGAGTGATTCTTTAAACAACGGTCTTGGTCCACTACACCAATTGACCAACTTATGTAAGCATGCAGAAGCAACATGTAAGGTGCATGTAAGTCAAGAAGAAGGGCCAAGTGCTTTGCAGTTTTGGAAAATTGGCTAAATAGACAATTTTTTTTGATGTCCATGGAATATTTTAACATAAATGAGGCCTTTATTACTGATCAAGTGGACGAGGAAAAAAGGGCAGCATGTCTGCCATGCGCCATGGGTTCACACTTTGGTTGATTCATTCCAGCACCAAGCTGGTGCAAAAGGGAAACTCTCAGTAAGGTAGATAGAATTTGAGTAGAAATTTGATAGTGCAAGGAAAAGAAAAAGAACTGCTACAAGTAAGAAGGGGCTCAGGATTGAGAATTCTTCTTTCATAATACCTTTGACGCAATGGAACTCTAATTTGATAGTGGCATATGCAATTTGGCATTGAAACACGCAATTTTGTGTCATATCTTTTTTTTTTTTTTTCTTGTGTAGTTAATAATTTCCAGAGGTTCTTCTGTTGTTAGTGGGACTAAAATCCCACCAGTAAAAATATGTTTCTATCCAGGAGTGGGGATGCTTTTTGCTCTTGCAAAAGAGATGCTAAAAATGATTTCACTTATCAAAAACAAAGAACTATAGTAAGAAGGTTACCAAATGCCGTAGATGATCTTTAACCAAGTCATTGCTTGTAAGATTAATCGTTTGAAGTTGAGAGGACTCCAGGCGATCTACCATTGCTCTAAGCTCTGATACTGTGTGAAGGCCAACACTGCACAAACCCAAAAAGAATGTTACTAGTAGTTCAAATATTTTTTTTAGGTAAGTGCAGCATATAATCCTTTCTGCTTAACATAAGACCAATCATTAGATAATCTTACTCAAACAAGTTGGACCAAAATAATAGCCACACATCAATGAGATAAATTACGTGCCTATGGACTAGATACAGTGCGTAAGCATTGTTACAATACTTTAACATCTTCTACCTGATGTTGGAGACAAAATTCTTACCTATACAAGACCTGAGCTGGGTTCTTATCAGCATTGTATCTATATTTGAACTCCGTGATATTCATTGGCCCCACCTGCTCTAAGTGATTGCAACTTCATAATATCATAAACAAGGGCAAGATTAAGCAAAACATTCCCTAATAGTTAAGAAACATACCAGTTCACAAAATTGTTTAAAGCTGCCGCGCTCCTCTGGTAAGAAAGTAGCAAGCACGGCCTCCCGTTGCCTACCAACATCGGCAAGTTCAGTTACCAATCGAAGTCTGTCAAAATTCATGTTTGCCCCACTGGTTACAGCCACAACATTTTCACCCTGAAGGCCATAATACTGGCAATATGCTTCAGCTCCCGCGAGGGCAAGAGCACCTGCTGGTTCCAGAATGTTCCTTTTCTCCTCAAACATGTCCTACAACACGAGCACAGATTTTACAACCATTAAGAAGTTAAAATGCATGAACCAACAGCACTTGCTATGGTCCTTCAACAAAGTAAGGCCTCATTTGTTTGGCCAGATTAGAACATCAGAGTGGTCCATAAATCCAAGAGGACAGCATATCCCATGTTTGGTTGGAACTTTTGCGCATAGGATGAAATATAATCACATGGGATATACAATCATGGGAAGATGTGGTATTATTAATCTCTCCACTGTTAATCAAATAGGATTACTTATCCTATGGGATTATCTATCCTTTCACTATTAGTCCAATAAAAAATAAAATATAGCCTAAGAGACAGGTCATATTGCTGTTTAGGACTTATGGCAAACTGATTATAAATCTCTAACTTAACAATGCAATTGCTGGGGAGACCACATACATCAAAGACCATAATTGTTACAAGGTCTCCAAGCGAGAATGCAAGCATAGCACCAGTGGCCGGAATAGGGAGTAACTAAAGGGAGGCAATCACAAACTAGTCTCAGCAAACAATAGCAAATGCCCATCAGATAACTCTAAAACTCAACAATGCTTACCATCACCTGTCTTGGCTTATCAACAGATCTTTCTACTGTAAGTAAACTCCTCTCTCAGCAGATAAGCAGCCAATAGGAACTGGAACAAACTAGAAAGCTTCACAAAAAGAGTTCTTATAAAAATGTCGAAATCAAACACCTAACCTCACAACCCTACATTCCAAATGACACGTCAGCACTTTTCTTTACATGCTTTTAGACCTTAACCAACAACTTGTTGCACATCAATCTTTTTGTACACTGCTTTTTTGTTTCTCATATGCAAGATTGCATTGCCACTAAATCTTATTACAACTACCTAAATTTGGTAACCCTTTCAATTAAAATACACGCTTTTTCTCATACTCACTGTTTGGTCTTGGCATTCTTGGTTGTATTTTAAGATTATTGGCCCTTTCATTTTATTCTTTTACCAAAAAAGGAAAACCAAATATCAGAGGCATATAAAATCAGCACGATATGCAGAGTTAACCATTGATTTGCACATTCTTTCACTTAGATGTCTTGCGAGATTTCAGTTAATGAAAGACACTATCAAACAACATACCATAAATCATATTTGAACCAAAGTCCTAAACACTGGATGGTGTGATGAGCGCTTGAGTAGTGTTGTGCCACGCAACTTGCATCAGCGTTAGTGAATGTATTGGAAAAATGGAAAAAAGAAAACAATACAGAGAGATTCTGAAATTTGAGAAGTTGCTGGACAAACTTGCAAAGCAGTGATATAGAAAGCTGGATGGAGCAAAACTTTGTGGGGAGTCGTTATGTATAAATCTTCTATAGAACTCAAAGGTCATCTGTTGCCCCACCCTACCCCCACCCCCACCCCCACCCCCACCCCCAAGCGCGACTTCGGTCATTTGTAGCCAAGTTATATGACCTAATTACGTCTAAACTTGTAAAAGTTTCTCATAGAGATATATCAAACGAATGAAATCAGTGATCTTTGAAGGAGGAAAAATGTTGAAAATCACAAACTATGTAGGCCACAAATTGAACAGGCTATGAAGAGGTCTTTGCAGAAAGTATTTTAATAGAAAAGTGTAATCAACCTTTCATTCATAGGTGTCTAGAAGGTGTGATGCAGGAGCCATGGAGATAGAGGCAGCAGTGACAGAGGAAAGAAACAAAGAAAAGAGAAGAGAGAAGGAGAAACAGATAAGAAAGAAGCTGTAGCAGAGGCAAAATGAAGAAAAAAGACAATGGGAAGATCATAGTATTACCTTCAGAAGGGTAGAGAAGCAGCCACAAAGTCTAGGAATTTTTGTCCATTCAAAATAAATGTTTAAGAATTAGGTTTGCAAAGCCTGAGACCTAGCTGTAGATCCCCCATCATTAAATTTCACGATTCTAATCTACCACATGTCGAGCCATTGGAGTGAAAAGGAAATCAATTCAACAGGAAAGCTACAAGAAAAATAAGATCACCTTTATGGATGCACATATAGCATCACGGTTAACAAGAACCACCCCATCTATCAATTCCATGCATAACCGAAACGTTTCTACGCCAACTTCTTTAACTGCTACACCATCTGCAAAACCTCCCACTTGGTCCAGCATGACTCTCTGACCGTGATGTAATGATAATGCCATTGCATTTGCGTCAGAAGGCTCCACTCCAATGATCTTTACCTAAACAAAACATTAAACAATATTCTATGAAATTCTTTTTAAGGAAAAGGTTCCAAACATGAGAGTAAAAAAGAATTGAGACTCCGAAGCAAAGAAATGGCGTGTTTCAAAATTTTACAACTTTAAAATGATACTGGAACTGAAACCAATTGTATCAACGAAAGAACCAGACATTTTCAATCACCGTGATCATAAGTGGTGACCTAGGTCAAATGAATACTACTAAAAACTGTGGGCCACATTAAATACATATTCGTCATTCCTCTTTCTCCTTTCTCTCTTACTGTTAAACCCTGAAGCCACTTGTGGGCTACATAGATCCATCCTTCCATGCATACCAAGTCATTGTCAAATCACCCTATCATCATCGATTGGTCCCATGCGCCAGTCTCATATGGAGGCTTTGGGGATACAGGGTTTAGTGAATAGAGCTGACAGCTCTCAATGAATTTATCTCTCTTTAAGGATAGCTCTGCCTTGGTTAATGTTATACAAGTCAAAGAATAAAACTTTCAAATTACGACCTAAAAAGTTTGAAATCTCATGAAGAGGTTTGGTTTCTATACTATGGCTGTTCTTATATGTCCACGATAAAAAAGAAAACAAGTCAGAATGAAACAGTGGTAGATCTCCTTTACATTGTTTCCTAATCAATGTTCTAAAAGCGCTAGTCGGACAGAACAGGGGCACCTATTGCCTAGGCTGCCACCTAGAGATTAGTTAGTTTTTCTCTTATTTTAAAAATATTTCCCCTCCTCCCCCAAATTTTGGGTAAAAACTGATATAAGATAAAGAAGAAATGAATTAAGGCTATATGTTTGCATAAATATATGTACAAGTATATATCACAAAACATATCAATATATGCATATGCCACAGAATACTT
This sequence comes from Arbutus unedo, assembly GCA_014822125.1. NCBI lineage: Eukaryota > Viridiplantae > Streptophyta > Magnoliopsida > Ericales > Ericaceae > Arbutus > Arbutus unedo. The sequence continues at coordinate 24,916 of JABCMJ010006960.1, forward strand.
TTTACTATTTTAAAATTACACTTCAAAACCCTACAACTTTAAAATTTTCTAATTTAACCCCAATTTTTTTTTTAAATTTTCAAATCTCTCCTGCCGACTAGCCCCGACTAGAGCCGACCAATTCCCAAATAATTCAAAAACGCCTAGGGTCTGCCTTGACCACCAAGACGCGGTGGTCTGACGCCGCCTAGGCCGACTTTTAGAACACTGTTCCCAATTACAAATACAAGACAAACTAAACAAAGGCTTAGATGCTCAAATCTAACTTTTGTCATCCTTGTACTTCATCTTTGCAATTGGAGGGCCCAAATATCAATGGAAGAAGACAATTAAAGCTATGTACAGCAAAGCTAGTGAATAAAAAAGACCAAAACCATAATTTAACTTTTCCACATCCAGAGGATCAACTTCACAACTATACAAAAAAAGACTTTAAGACTAACGCAATAATAATTTCTCAGAGCGTTTCATACACAAACCTCTGGAGAAACCCTCTTCACGTAGGCAGCAATACCAGCTATTAGACCACCACCGCCTACGGGCACAAATATTGCATGTATTGGGCCTTTTATTTGACGTGCAATCTCCATCCCAACAGTTCCTTGCCCCATGATGACATCGGGGTGATCAAAAGGAGGTACAAAGGTACGCCCTTCCTCTTGACCACGATTCTTCGCATATTTTTGTGCATCGTCATATGCATCCCCAAAAAGAACAACAGTAGCCCCCAATCTCTCAACTGACTTCCACTGCATATTTATAATACAAAACATATAAAAAAAACTTGAAATTAAAAACATGCAAATTTGATCTAATTAGACAAAGAAAACAAAAATAATCACGATCTAACCTTGATTTCAGGTGTGGTAACAGGCATGACAATCACTGCACTGCAGCCAAGCCTCTTGGCGGCTAACGCAACCCCTTGGGCATGATTCCCAGCAGATGAGCAGATAACGCCTCTTTCCAACTGTTCTTTTGGAAGTTTAGCCATCATATTATAAGCTCCTCGAAGCTTGAATGAGAAAACCTAAACAAAAATCATCAAAACAAATATATTAGATATCATCCCAATGCTTTCATCTCATTGTACCACATTCACATTAATATTATTATTCTTAGTGGTATTATTATTATCATAGCTTACAAAACCATATCCAAACCGAAAACAATTCCTACATACCATCTTAATAGAAGAAAAAATTGAATCACATTTTCCAAATGAAGCTTGCAGTCGTGAGAATACAAAACTTACTTGTAAAACATAAAGATGAATTGGCATTAAAAAGTACTCCAATAAAAAGCTGTGAGAATTTTCCACTTATCTTGCTAGAAGGAAGATCAACGTGCAAATAAGACAGAACAGAACCACCTAAATTAAGTACACTTCATAAGAAATCACAGCTGCTGACCCGCAAACAATCAGGCCGTGGTCATAACTAAAATTGGACGGGAGTCATATGTTGTCAGCTAAATCAAACCTTGACTCTCCAAAAACTCTGTCACAGAAGATAGGTCAACGAACTGAGCATGAGTTGGGACAGCTGATATCAAAGTTTCAATCTTTTTCATTGACTTAAATATAGGTAAAAAAAAGGAAGGTGAATAGCTATGCAAAGTAAAACAACCAGATAAAGCTTTTTTATTTATCACAAACGAAAACCCATTACCTTAAAAGATAGTAATGTAGCCACAGTGCAATTGTTAAGCATTCAAGTTAACCTAACCTTAAAAGATACTAAATGCACCACATAATTTGCATGGAATTTGACGAATTCAGCCCATGCAAATGTTGGGCAAATCAGAAAATTGAATATGAGTACTATACGTATGTGTTTGTACAAAAAAAATTCAACGAAATAAAATGTTACTACATTGTGAGTATTAAAATTGAAGTATACATGAATATATATGTGCGATTGTGTGCTGGTAACTCACAGGCTGCAAATCCTCCCGCTTGAGCCACAAATTCACCCCCAACCTCTCAGAAAGCTTGGTGGCAAACTGCAATGGGGATTCGATCGCCACGTCGTAAACCCTAGATGTGAGGATGTTCGTTAAGTACTCCATTGAGTTGAGACCGCCGTCGCCCTCACAGCCAGCAGTTTTGACCGGCACGGATCCTAGGAAGCCGGCGGGGTACTGCAGCGAATCCGGAGAGACTAGAAGAGGAGACGTTTTGGGAAGCATCTGCGACTGATTTTCGCGGATGGCGACGGCCGGGTTCGGGGAGATATCGGCCGTCAGTTTGGAGAGCGTTGCGCAGACGTATAGTTTCATTTTGGTGGCTGGGTTTGAGAATTTGGGTCGGAGGATAGGTGGTGGAGGGGCAAATGTGTTAGCCGCCATGGGTTATACGTTGAGAGAGAGAGAGAGAGAGAGAGGTGGCTGCTGCAACCGTGCTGCAGCGATGGAGGGAGGGAGGACAGGGGGCGAATTCGGTAACGGCCTTCGGTTTTTATAAGAGGCGTGAGGGTTTTTGGTGCAAGTAAAGCGTAACGAGAAACTAATGATATGCTGACACGTCATTGATTTGGTTTACATCACACCATTGTTCTGTGTATCATCAGAACAGACAATTCGGTTTTGTTGGTCAATTTACTGCAACTAATAGAATACGCGAATCAATCAAACCTCACTAGAAAACAACTTTTTATTATACAATCTCTCAACCAATAATATTTTATCAGGAAATAAAAACTACATATATTGGATTTGATTCTCATCTCCTATCAAGGCCGGTCACGGGTAAATCTTTTGAGTTCGGGTAACAAAAAAAAATTTCAATATTAAAAAATAGAAATTTATTAAAAAAATTAATTATTAATATTAAGGGGATAATTAAGTTTAAATTGAATTTAGACAATTTAAATATTGAAATCGGCACTATCTTCTATCTCCTAACTCTCTCTCTCTCTCTTCGTGGGTGGAATAAAAAAATTTAGTTAAGAAATCAAAATTTTAACTAAAATTACATAACAAATATTATTTTAATGAGAAATAAATGTAAAGTTTTATTTACATATTAATTTAAAATAGTACTCAATAATATTTTTATTTAAGAAAAAATTGAGAAAATGGTCATTCATTAAGTAAAAATTAAATTTTTTTAATTTATATTTATTAATTGATTTTTTTAATGTGAAATAATTTTTTGCACAATTTGCATAGTAAAAATAATTATTTTTTATTCAGATAAAATACTTAGTATAATTTTAGACACTACATGAAATGTTCGGGGTGATTTTTATATGTTAAGTGAAATACTTGAGATAATATCATAACATTAATGGGATCGAAATTATAAATTAATTTTTACATTTCTAACAAAAATATAAGTTTTGAAGAATTGAGAGGTTGAAGTGACCCCATGTGAATCCGCCTAAATCTCTCCACATTCATGAGCTAATATTTTCCAGCTTTCTTAAGTACATATATGATAAAAGTATTTACAAATCAAATAACAAATTTACATCTTCTTTCTCTTTTCGTTTTTCACTCACAAAAAAAAATTCAAATTTTAACCCATGTTCAATTTTTTTTCTTAATACATAAATTTCAAATGTGTGTTGAACCATAATTTGATAAAGATTTCTCATACTCTCTCATACATAGTGCGAATATTGCGTTTGTTTATGTAAGTACATATAAATTTTCATCCGTTACTAAATTTTAAAACTCTTTTATTTCTTTACATCACTCTTATCTCTCTAATTATGCAAATTATATATCATATGTCTGGCATTCACAACGTCAATAAAAAAGTCTAAGAAATTAGAGAGATACTAGTCAATTCTAGAGACTTACAAGACCTACACGATAATAGTCAATTCATTTGTTAAATCTTATCGTTTTGGATTGAAAATTGTTCCTATAAGTGGATGACCTGTTAAAAGAGACCCTCTAGATTACCTAGAAACTCATATGACCTACATGACTCTCCATGTTGTGCCAAACAAGATCATCTGGTGAGCTTTCCCCATGACTCTTAAAGGCGCGGGGCAAGGCCTGATAATTTGGAAAATTAAATTCGAAGTCTGTACGCGACTTCGACTAGCTCAACAAACTCTTCCTCAGCTATATATATATATATATATATATATATATACACGTATATCTGTGATGTATGTAAACTAAAATACATGAGATTGAGAAATAATGTGCACACGTAAACAATTTATCCGTTAAAAAATATTATTCACATTTTTAAAAACAATTCGGGTAATTACAACAAGTATGGACTCGGACTTTGAGAACAATCACATTAGAACGGTTGTGATTAATAGATAATGAATTATGTTATAATGTCTTGAGCCGTGTTATGACTTGAGCCGAATCAATATCTTGAGCCGAGTTAAATCTTGAATAGTGTTATATCTTGCTCCGAGTTATGTCTAGTGCCATGTTTTGTCCACTTGCCACTAATTCTAGAGTAATTAAAGTTGAAAATTTAGTAGCCAAATTTGTGTTAAGACATGGTGAACGAGAACATAGAAATCTAAAGATAGTGATTGGAAAGATGGTGAAAGAAAATAAATGTTTGAAAATATAGTGATCGGGAGCATAGGGGCTGAGATCACAAATCACAACGAAGGGTAGCAACATGGATAGATAGAATTGATGCCTTGTTGTGACTATTTACTTAACGATATTCTTCTAAATTTTACACATAGGTTTTTTTGTATTTAATTACATATACTATAATTATATATGTACATGAGATAGACAACGAGTAGGATTGTATATCAAGACACATTCAAACGAGCTAGCTGATATGTTAAGTCCACATGAAAAAACTAATGATTTGTATGTCTGGCCTATAAGTTGTACCAATATTTTATTGTCTGAGAAAGGATTTAGTAAAAAATATGGCCCAAATATCATTCAATGTTATGTGAATCAATATTTGCAATTATGAGTTGGCTCTATATATAAAGTATTGGATTTTTTCCCCAGCAGCTAATCGATTGTGTAAAAGTACATGCTCAGCACATACCTCGATTTGGTGAAATCAATTACCAAATATTTTATGAGGTGGACCCCTCTCATCAAAATAATGCACTGATTTGGATTTGTATAATATACTAAAATTTAGCCATTGGGATATTGGGAAGGAGTCCCAACAAACTTGTAAACTTGTATTGAGTTCATTAGCAAATTATACACTAAGTGGACCAATTTTTGTCAATGTTTTAGACTATGTTCGGTTGAGTATTTTTTAACCGAATTTTGAGAATAAATACTCTCAAATGTTATTTGATATAAGTGTTTCAGAAAAAAATGTAGGGTTAGATTTTTTTTTTACATTTTTAAGGCGCTCTCTATGTCTTCTTTTCGAGCTTTGTGCACATATTCTGTTAACTAATAAAATTTATTTTAAAATTTTGAATTCGTGGTTAATCTTAAATTTTTTTTAAGTCAACTGTGAATTTTTAGATTTTTTTAAAAATAAAATTTAAAAAACACAATTTAAAACGATCAAATAAACGGTATCAGACACAATAAAAAAAGGATTGAGTATAATTAATTAATACATTAATCATTGACAAATATAATGATTTAATGCTAATTAACTAACAAACTAAGTAATATTTGTAAAATTATTTTTCAAACAAAATTCACAAACATTATTGTAAAAAAACAAAAACATCCAAACAAACACATCTCCACAACGGATGCTCTTAATCGAAGATGGGTCCTACTTTTATTTTTGTTTTTTTTCAAGCAAAGAACACAGCATAGGTGTTGTGCTATGAAACGACACAGTTTTATGCTTATACTAAAATTCTTTTTATGTATTTTGTACAAGTAATTTGTTAACAAAATTTTATTTTAAAATCTTGAATTCATAGTTAATTTCAAAATATTTGTTTAAGACAACGGTGAAGTTTTCCAAAAATTAAAAAAAATAAAATTCATATAACACGACATAAAGGAGTTCAAATGTGCAGTGTTAGTTTTTTTTAATGCCACAGTGGCAAAGTAGACATATTTTTGTAGTTTTATTTTTACTTTTGTCACTGTCGCATTAAAAAAATGACCGATACCGCTTATTTGAATTCTTTTTGGAAGTATTTTTTGAATTTTATTTTCAAAGAAATTTGAAAAATTCACCGTCGACTTAAACGAATATTTTGAAATTAATCGAGAATTCAAAAATTTAAAATAAAATTTTATTAATAAATTATGTGTACAAAACACACAAAAAAAGTTTATTGTAGGCACAAAACTGTGTCATGGCACGGTGTCTCTGCTTCCCCTCATATTTAGCACATGGGGGTTGACTAGAAGTCAACCAAGATGGAGACAGAAGAAAAGTAAAAGAAAGGGGAAGAGCACCGACAAGAAACCCAAAACCGGATGGAGCACCCCACACCGGATAAAAACCGCCCCTACTAAAGGATGGGTCCTACTTTTATTTCTTTTGTCAAATGACGAATTTCCTGTGCCAAATTTGATTGTTCGCGTTGGACATCTTCTTCTACTGTGTTTGTTTAGGTGTTTTTGAATTTTTTTAAGTAATATTTGTAAATTTTTTTGGAAAATAATTTTATAAATATTGTTTAGTTTATTTGGCAATTATTGGCTAGCATTAAATTATCATATTTAATCACTAATTAATGCATTAAATAGTCTTATTTGATCTCTTTTATTGTTTATTTAATTCCTTTTCATAATGTTCTTTAAATTTTATTTTCAAAAAAATCTAAATATTCACTGTGGACTTAAAAAATATTTTGAGATTAACTGAAAATTCAAAATTTTAAAATAATTTTTTTTAACTGAATATGTGCACAAAGCTTGAAATGAAGAGAGAGATAGGGAGAGCCTTAAAAATGTCAAAACAAGTCTAACCCTGAATTTTTTATTTTTGAAACAGTTACACCAAATAATATTTGAGAGTATTTTTTTTCCAAAAATTAATTCAGATTTTGGATGATTTTCCTGCTTAAAATGGACTGAAAAAAGTAATTTATAATTATTTACCGATTGCACCGGAATTATTAAATAGAATCTAATCCCCACACTTGTGAAAATCTCATATTCTAGCTATGATAAGAAGACAATCTGGGTTCTAATATTTTATCCAAATCTTTGTAATCTTTCTGATTCATTGATTAATAAAATTTTCTTTTCCGATTACAAAAATATTTTACCCAAGGATCTTAGCCCTGGATAAAAATCTTAATTTATCCAAACATTTGGATAAATTATTCTGTTTTTTATAAACATTAGGTAGTTGACATTCTGTTTTTAAAAAAAAAAAAAAAAAACAATGTCAACTACCTAATGCACCAAATTATTGGTTTTTTTTTTTGTCTCTAGTCACAACATTTCTACTTGTGTCACAATTCCGGTCCAGACATAATAGGCATCCTGGTACGTCCCCCTTAAAAGGCCCATGTGTTAGAAATGCGTATAAATCCAACAAAAAAATAAGGATCATATGTGTCACATGGGATCAACCCATCAAATATAAATACTTATACATCGAACAAAAAGGTAAGAATAAATTACACTAATATCCCTTAAAAGTTTTTGACAAATAAAGAGCTCTCCTTTGAGATTCTGATAAAAACACTGACTTTTTATACTTCACAAATTATTATTTAGCCGATCTCCTCTCTTTTCGTACTTTACATTAATACTTATGTTGCCGGAATTGTTGTAGGAATACTGAAAGATCAATGTTTAAAGAACTATGTGATAACATGTTGTATTTGAGATTTTACGAGAAAAAAACCTAGAATTTATGTTAGGAACACTAGTTTGAATGTCACTCGTAACACGAAAGCGGAGGGTGTTAAGTGAACGTTATAACATAGTGAAATGCATAGTGACAAAATAGTGGCGTAAAATGAAAAGATGTTAAATAGATAGTGTGCCTGGCGTGGCAAGTGTTGTTGTTGGGTGTCGACCCGTTATTGTGATTTGTGGTTTGGACTTCAACTAGGAGGTGAATGTAGTCAGTTGACGGTCCCTTATTATTCATGGAAGGATCCCAATTAGGAGGTGGGTGTATTTGATTGGAGGTGACTTTGGAGCAGTTTGTGAGTGCAGCTCCGGACCCCAAGGGAGTGATGACCAGTGTCTTGGGCATCTTTGAGCCGATTAAGGGGAAGCAATTAAGGTTCGTTGGTATCTGACTTGGTGAAGCCATGTTATCATTTAGATCTAGTTAGGGTGAGGTAATTATTAATATGAGTTGATGATAAAAGGTCTCTTAATCCTTGCCGGGTCAGTATTCTAGTCAGATACATAACCTTAAGCTACAGATCCTTGGTAGGTAAGATCTTGTTAATATCAATTGAGTGCTCTATGTTAGATAGTCGGGTAGGAAATGGAGTTTCTTGGCCGAAGTTCTAGAAATATAATAAACGAAAGCATAATGAACCTATGTGTTTAACTTTTCAGTTGATATCCTGTTATATGCTTGATTTCCTGTTGGATTTGGTTTTTCGGGTAACATTCCATATTGAGTTTCATTATTCACCGGAGCAACTTCTCTGCCTTTAACATTCATGACAGATGGAGTTATGCAGATAGAGTTTCCACCATTCGAAAAAGAGCTAGCGGTCGTTGAAGAAGAGTTCACCACTTGGTTGTCTTACTTTTAGTTTAGTTAGCTATGTCCTTTAATTTGAAATAAAATGTAAACCTAAAATAGTATTTCTGTATTTTCATTTCAAACTATGTACTTATTTTTCTTTCCGCTACAATAAATGAGTTTATCTTTTTAATAATTATTTTGATAAATAAAATAATATTTAAAAAATTTAAAGAACATTGCCGAAAGTCAGGGTGTTACATTTACCGTGTCTATTTTCTTATTCGAAGGTTTTATTTTTTCTGTTATCTATTGCAATAGATAACATTATCTGCTGATGTTATCTGTTGTAATAAATGATGATAAAGATATCAAAATAAACATATAAAATTAACTGTTACAACAATGAACAAAATATTGAACACTTATCTATTACATCAATTTCATTATTTCAACAAAGAATAGATAATGTTATCTTATCAGATAATATTAACAGATAACTTTAAATTATCTATTACAATTTT
>JABCMJ010006961.1:0-13000 GCA_014822125.1 Arbutus unedo
AATCTCTTTCCTAGGTGATGAGAAGAGAAGGTTTCACCCTCATCCTCGGACTTATTACTCTTAAAGGGGAGTTGACTTGTAGTTTGTTTTTATTAGGCTGGAAATACAAAGTAGATTATTGCCCTTTTGCATATGGTTATCTACGGGGATGTCAACCCCAGGTAGATCGATTAAGAAAGGGTAGTCTATGATAATTACGCCACTAAGAATAGATTAGCTAGAGATGTCTGCTAGTGAAGAGCAGAGTACATAGGAATGAGGTTTAGATTTCCGTAATGAGGAAATGACCTTTGATGACGAGATATCAAGCAAAAGAAGAGGGGAAAAAAGGTGAACTGGAACAAAGCCAGCAAGGGATTCACTATGAGCGGATTAGCTAGCCCAAGCAAGCAAAAGGCATGCGTGGCAAGAATCAAAGGCTGCCCGCCCCAGCCTCCTACTCCTGGGCCAGGGCCAGGGCCAGACAAGAGGAGAAGATGGAAAATTACAATATTGAAGGATTCATGATCGATGCTGCACAGTTGATCTCGAGTTAAGAGGTTGGGCTAGCATCAATAGAAAAGGAAGGCCCATACTAACCACCTACCGAGTCCCTTGCCGCAGGAACAAACATGCCCATGCACCCTGGACTGGAAATGCATATCATTTTGGTAAGAACAAAGATAGTTCTATACCTCTGCCTTGACCGGCTCGTGATAGTTCCAGAAAACGTAAGTCTCAATGACATCCAGTCCTCCTTCCTTCGATTTCCTAATAAGTTCTGGCCACACCTAAAAAATTTCACGACCACCATAAGCTACATTACCGTAAAACGAAATATAAGTTAAGCAAGCAACATTATCAACTAATTCGTGAAATAACATAAACTCACTTCAGGAGTGGTTCTAGGGTAGTGTATGGATCCTGACTGCAAAATCCGCCTCTTCCCATCAATAACCAGCGCTTTCCCATCATATGTAACCGTAGTTGGAAGTCCTGTTTCACAGTAATAGCCTGCAAACACTAAAAGTACAAACAGAACAGCTGCCCATGTTTTCTTCCTTTCCATATTTTTTTCCCCCAAATGACTCAATTGTGAAATATTCATCTATATATGTATTCGCATGTGTATCCGGACAGTTATACGTGAGGAAGCCACACAAGTACTACACAGTCCACATAATCCAGTAAACCCAACTTCAGTTTCAACTTCTTGTATGTGAGTGTCCACCCGTATGTACATATATGGGCATACTTCTATATGTGGATCTTTTCAAATATTACCCCTAAGAAAGCCCCACTAGCACCACACACTAATCCAGCAAACCCATCTTCAATTTCAACATCTTGTATGTGTGTGTCCATTTATATCTATATCTATATGTGCACACATCTGCGTGTATATGTTTCGGGCATAGACATACAAGGAACATTCCGAGAGGAAAAGATCAATGAACAAATCATTGAAAAACCTAGCAGGTATGGAGTGGTGTGGGGCATTGGTTGGGGCAAAAAAAGAAGAATCTGTTTGGAGAAACTTAAAAGCGAATAGAGACATTCCGTGGAGGGGGTTCTGACGTGGTTTACAAAGGTGGGGTCCAATTCTGGATATGATTTGTGAACAAGAAGTACCTTTCAGTGGAGGGCAATGATCCAAAATGTGGTTTTGAGGCTCGTAAATAAATAAGCTGAGCTTCCTCTTATTCAGTTCTTGGCGCGTACTGTTTCTTTCGAGGGTGACATAAATAGGGAGGGAAGGAGTGTACTTTATTTTGATCCATAAAATATTATTTAAAAATTATTCGATTATTAATTAAATATTAGCGCATAACATGTTTTATTATGCATATCAAGCACAGTTAGTCCCCAAATCTTATAAATAGTATGTGATTAGAAAAAGAAAGAATAGTTCATCAAAATTGAGCATTTTCGGGAACTTAATTTTAGGTCCTACTTTGATTGACATGTGTGTTTTTATCCCATTAATTTTTATAGGTAATATTTTAGTCTTGAAATTCAAAAAATATCAAAAACACTTTTAATCTAATTTTTTCACACAATCAATTTTATTCCCAAATTAATTAATATTCTTCCTAACTTTGAGGAGACATTTTAGAAATTTAATTTCTATAATACTCTTACCCTAGATCTAAATTTTAGGCTCGATCCGTAACCCTAATTCCTTTATTATTAATTAATTTGAATTCGAACCTCAGTTTTGAAAATGTCGAAAACTTTTTCAATATGACCTAATCCCAAGAGGTCACGAGAAAGAACATGTTCAAAATTACAATCAATTCCTTTTTCAAACCCTGCTGCAGCTGCACGAGCATATAATAACCTTACATTTTTTATGATATTTTTAACTTTAGAACATATACTAACTCACATTTCTTTTTCAATCATAATTACAATTCATTTAATAACCTTATTAGTTGATGAAATCGTAAAACTATATGATTCGTCAGAGAAGGGCATGATAGCTATTGATGGTTGGACACCAAAATTTCTTTTCATTGCTGAAATCAGAGGCGACGACTATGGATGATGACGCACACAAGAACGTAGGGTTCTATGGAGACTGACGAGGGGCAATGAACCACAGAGACGGCGACAAGAGAATGTTGGACAACAGGTGACGAAGCCAAGTGAATATGAATAGTTATTGTAACAACCCAACAAAATTTCTAGATGTACAAAAACATACCACGTTTTAATATAAACAATATGGTAAATTTACGTGATCTGAGATGATCATGGTAAATTTATTCATGTCCATCAAATTTTCTATCTTCACCTTAAAATTTATCATATATAGTTCAATTTTATCATAATGATAAGATGTACAAAAAGAAAACTTACCAAATTTTTTCAAATTCCAAATTTACCATCGTGACATCAAATTTGTAAAATTTACCATGAAAACATAATGACCGAATTCATAATGAGCAAATTTACCATCATGACATTTTTAGTGAATTATGTTTTCATCATGGTAAATTTAAGCATATTCAGCAAATTCACCATTTTCTCATTACGTTTCCTATTTACTAAATTTATTACCACCAAATTTACCATCTTAATGGCAACAAGTTTACAATATTTGAAAATCATGTAGTGAGCAAATTTACCTTCTTTGATGGTCAAATTGATTACCATAACGATTGGTTTCGGGTATAAAAGACTGGTAGGATTAAGACAAGAAATAGGTTGTTTCGGGATATAAAATTACCGTCCTTCTTAATACAACTGCAATTTTTAAAGATTGGTTTCGTGGTATAAAATTACGGAATACAGTAAATCCTAGTCGGTGATTGTAGGATGAAGACAGGAAATAGGTCATAGTATTTTTTCGGCGATTCTCTTTTTAGTTCACTGAATATGAGCAATTTTACAAGATTGAAGACAATAATTCTTAAGTCGGTCATAGTATAAATCCTCATATATTTTCTGTGATACTCTTCCTAAGTCCCTTAATATGATTTACCATATATTTGGTTTTAAATTTCAAGCCTATATAACTAGACATATTTTAAATCTATCAAATTGAGAATTACATGATATCACTTTAAAATGATAAAAGGATAAACCTACCACTTAAAATAATAATAAATGCGTCAAAATAGTTATGTAAAGTTGGGACTCAAACTTAACTCGCAAATCTTGATGGGATGAAAATGTACGATGCATGCACAAATGGGATTCTGATTTAAATTACCTTTAAAAACTAAGTGAGGGGGGAAAAGAAATTAATAAAAAAATATTTTCCTCATTATTTCTCACAAAATTGGTCATTTGAACAGTGATTTCATAAGAAATTATTGGGTTTCTTATCAAATCATTAAATACAATGTGTATTTAGAATCAACATCTCCTCTTATGTCAGATCATATACCAATGTTGCGATGTCCTATAAAACAAATAATAAGACCTGTTATGGCTTCACTTTCTCAATTTGAATATTTTTATTTTGTAAATCTTAATTGTATATCACTTATTACAAAAGAAAAAATTGATCGAATATTTTTATCTTTTTGAAAAAATCAAATTTGTCTAAAAAACTATGAACTATTGAAGCTTGATTGTTCATTATTTGTTTTGCGTAGATTATTCACACTTTGATTATAAATATGAACAAGTCTAATTATCAAATTGAACAATATGATTACGGACGAAACCAGAAATTTTCGTTAGTGGAGTCAAAATTTTAATTAAAATCACATAATGAATTTTTTCTGATAAGATGATAAATATAAGGGGGACTTAATTTATAGTCTAATTTCTTAGTCATAATTATATTTTCATCTCATCCATTTCTCAGAGTAATTTTTTAGTCCTCAAATTTAAAAAAAAAAGTCTCAAAACTAATCTTCTGCTTAGTTTCCCACGCACACGCTTCCTTTCTAAACTAACGAAAATTGTTTTTCTTTGTCGGGTAAGACGTAAAATTAGGGATTTTTCCCACTAAAATTTTGGACCAGGAACCCTAATCTGGACTGATCAATTTTGACAACGGACACAAACTATTTGACAATAGACAGACAAAGGGCACAACCCAATCCAATCAGCAATGCACGATAGGTGTAGACATCTAGTGGTCGGCAACGAACGACGGGCAAATACATAATCGACAACAAACACAAACCAATCTTCAACAAATCGTCATTGAATAGAGGTTGCTGGTCAGTTATTGATACGTTTGGTATTCAAAAGACTATTTTTTAGCTTCCACGATTAATTGTCGTTAAGGTTTCCCTATTTCCTTATCCACATGAAGACCCAGTGGGAATAGCTATTTTTTTGGAGATCTGAAGAGTTATTCCTGAAGCCCTGAATACAAAATCTTCCAATCTAAACCTTTAGACCACCCTTACAGAGATAGCTGCACGCAACCAATGATGCAGCAGGGTATGTATTGCAGGGTCAAATGCCCCTATTATGGAAGGGTGGAGAAGACATGGGAGCAAGAGTGGCAAATGAGAAAGAAATATTCGTGTTTATTTGAGTAGATGAGAGTAGTTAGACTAGAATAAGTGTCACGACGGTAAGATGACAGAAGATAGGTAGAGAACAAGTTATGTGCAGCTATTGTCTTTTTGTGTATCTTTTATATTTCTGTTAGCTCAATCTATTGTTGAACACAAGTTTTATTAATAAAAGTTCATTTTACTCATGCTTTGCTTTATTTACGCACTTGTACTTTAATATTTTGATATACTACATAATTAGACCAACCCCCTTAAATCGAACTTGAAATTTACAGAATGGCATCCCATGATGAATTAAACAATAACAATGGCAACTGGAAACGTGTTGTCGATGAGACACATGTCAATGAATAGAACACTAGGACAAATAACATACCCCAACCAACCCACCTGCTAGTATTTTACCAAACATGCTACTAGGTCTGAAATAGATAGCACAATGGCTTCAAGCCTCTGCGGCTGCACAAATAGCACTACAGCCACCATTGCCACATGGACTACCCCCACCTGCACCCGCACCTCAAGTACCGCCACCACTACCTCCCTAGGTGCCCAACTAGTAACCAACACCAAACCCACCACCCATGGCATACTACTCACAAATTCCATACTACTACCCTTACTAGGTGCCCTACCGATCACCACCTGTGCAGAACTCTCTACCTAGAGCTCAAATGACCTAGAGTATGTTGCTATCAGAATTTTGCAAACAACAACCCCCGGTGTTCAACAGAAAATCCAACCCCATAGCTATTGAGGTTTGGCTTAAGAAGATTGAAAATTTATTCGAAACAATTGAAATAATTGGGGACGATGATAGGATAGTAATAGCCACCCATCAGATGTAGGGGGAGGCCAACTAATGGTGGGATGTTGTTCATACCACTACTGACATGGACCCCTTGACCTGGCCACATTTCAAGGAATTGTTTTGGGGGATGTACTTCCCGACGTATGTCAAGCAGGCGATGCTACAACAGTTCATAGAGTTAAAGCAAGGCAACATGAGCATCACGCAATATGCTCCTCCGTTTGAGGAATTGTCGAGGCATGCAACAGCTTTTGTGTTGACAGATGAAGGCAGGACATGAAGGTTTGAGTGGAGCTTAAGCCTTGCTATTCGAAGGAACATGATGTCCTAAAGGGATGTGTCTTATGCACTACTAGTTAGCAATCCGCTGATGCTAGAGTGTGAGGCATTGGATTTTCAATTACACTGGGAACAGTGTTGGAGGAGAGAGAAAGTCCAAGAGGATCCATCAGGACAAAGAGTAGCAACAACAACAACAACAATCAGGACTTCGTTTAGAACAATCCCTATAGTCAAAATCAATAAAGGACCAATCAAACTGGTCAAAGCAGAAACCGATCGCCAACGAGCAACCAGGGCAGTATTAGGGGCTCACAAGAAACATGGTCGCATCACATGTTATAACTATAAACAAAAAGGGCTATATGAGAAGGGAGTGCTCATACCTACTGAACCAGCAGAACAAATAGGGCCAATAGAGCGGGCCAGCAAAACAGACTAGGAAATAGTGGGAGGCCATCTTCTGGGCAAAACATGTAGGACAACTAGCAATCCTTTCAAGGGTAGAGTACAGGGTCAACATAGAAAAGGCAACAACTAAAACCGACCCTCAAGTGGTAGAATCTTTTCTCTCTAGAGACAGGAGGAAGAGTATGATCCTGATGTCATTCAAAGTACACTTGGGTTATTCAGTATGTGTGTACAAACTTTGTTTAATTCGGGTCATCGCATTCATTTGTATCTTATGCATGCGCTCAATCACTGTGATTAAAAATAGAGGGTTTGAACACATCTATGTATGTCACATTACAACTAGGAGAACAAGTTACACTGGTTAGAATTTGTAGGGCGTGTGACGTAGAGATATCAGAACTTTGGTTGGCTTGTGATCTTCGGGTCATAAACATGGTTGATTTTGATGTCATACTGGGAATGGATTGGTTGTCTACCCATATAGTTGTGATCGATTGTCATCGAAAGATTGTGACCGCCTATTCTTCTAATGGAACTTGCTTCAAGTTTAAGGGGGATAGGCAGGATCCAGCTTCGACATCATGATCCAGGCACAATCAGTTGGACAGCAAGTCTGAGATTGGAAAGGAAATGCTAGAAGGACTTGGGCTTACCGAAGGTTGTGTGTGAATTTGAAGATGTGTTTTCAGAGGAACTACTGAGATTATCGTCGAAGCGGGAGTTGGACTTCACAATTGAGTTACAACCGAGGACAACATCAATATCTATGGCACCTTATCGGATGGCACCAGCTGAGTTGCTAGAGTTAAAGACGCAACTTCAGGAACTGCTTGATAAGGGCTATATCCGACCAAGTGTATCGCCATGGGGGGCACCGGCGTTATTTGTGAAGAAGAAAGAAGGTACATTGAGGATGTGTATTGATTATCAACGACTTAATGAAGTCACAATCAAGAATCTGTGCCCACTTCCAAGGATAGATGAGATCAGTTGAGAGGATCAACATCCTTCTCGAAGATTGACTTGCAATTCGAGTGTCATCAATTGAGAGCCAGAGAAGAGGATATATCTAAGACTGCGTTCTGGACTCATTATGACCATTATGAGTTTGTAGTAATGTCGTT
Source organism: Arbutus unedo (assembly GCA_014822125.1). NCBI lineage: Eukaryota > Viridiplantae > Streptophyta > Magnoliopsida > Ericales > Ericaceae > Arbutus > Arbutus unedo. The sequence continues at coordinate 7,596 of JABCMJ010006961.1, forward strand.
CAGACTTACCAAAACACCAGTAGTGTTCATGTATTGATGAACAAGGTTTTTGCACCATACTTGGATAGATTCATGGTCATTTTCATTGACAATATTCTAATCTACTCACAACAGACATGAACACGAGAAACATCTGAGAATTGCTCTTCAAGTGTTGAGATAGAATCAACTCTACGACAAGTATAAGTTTTGGTTGAAGGATATGAAGTTTTTGGGACACGTTGTGTTGGAGAAGAAGATTTCAGTCGATGGTAGTAAGATCCAAGCAATTATGGACTAGAAGCGACCAACGTTGGTTTTTGAGATTAGGAGTTTCTTGGGACTAGCCATATTTAGGAGGTTTATATAGGATTTTTTCGCTATGGCAAGGCCAATGACTCGCCTTACTCAAAAGAGAGTTAAGTTTGAGCAGAACGAGACGTGCGAGAAGGCGTTCCAGAAGCTCAAGAGAAAGTTGACCAGCTCGCCAATTCTGATCATACCAGAGAGGGCTACATGTTACACTGTATATTGTGACGCTTCCAAGGAAGATTTGGAATGTGTGCTTATGTAGAAGGAGAAAGTGATAGCTTATGGATCTGAATAACTGAAGCCTCAAGAGAAGTGATACCTATGCATGACTTGGAATTGCAGTTGTAGTATTTGCATTTAAGTCATGGCTTTATTATCTATATGGGAGAGTTTTGAGGTACTCACCGATCACAAGAGTCTTAAGCATTTGTTCACGAAAAGGAGCAAAATATGAGTCAGAAAAGGTGGTTGAAGTATCTAGAAGATTTCAAATTCACTCTATTGTATCATCTGGGCAAAGCCAATATGGTAGCCAATGTGCTGAGCTGGAAGTCTAGGGTGACAATAGCAAGTTTGGCAGTTTGGGAGTGGAGAATGATAGAGTCAGTTAATAAGTTTGACTTGCAATCTATGTATTTTGGTAGCAATGTCAAAATTGCATCGAAAAACACTTTTGGTACAAGGATTTAACCAGAAAATAGCATTTATCAAACACTGAATAGCTATGGGCAAAGTAACTATTAGAAATATTGCATATTTGATTTTCATGATGATAGTTTCATAATTTGCACAAAGTTTGTAGTTATAAAAGAAATCATTTTTGATATTTCCTAAATGAACTTAATGATTATGACATGCCTATATCATCATTCAAAAGGAACTACAAATCATACATATATGGCATCTAAGCATAAAATATTTCAAATGATTTTAATACATCATGAATTGCATGGAATGTTTTATATGATGTATGTATTATCTTTAAAATGGTCTTAAGTTTGTTGAAAAAAATTTCAAGATTTGTTCAGAGCTTTTTCGTTCTGACCGGTAGACAAATTGGTAGTCCTACCAGTCTTCCGATCAAGGCAATTTTGGGAAGTTACAACTATCAGGTAGAGGGCTTGATAGGCGGTTAATAGCACTTTTTTTGCTAGTCGTTTGTATTTTGGTTGCTGAAAGCAGTTTCAACGGGCAAAAAAGTATTAAATGCATTTCCAACTACCACTAACAGCTAGAATGAGTAAAACAATATTTATATCTTCTCTTGCTTCATTTATGGAGATACAACCACTGTTCCATTAAGTAAGATCAAGCATTCAAGAGCCTTCAAGAAATTTCAACACTTTCAACTTTCTCTCACTAGAATCTCTTTGTATTGAGTTTTTTCACTTTCATATCTACTCAACTAAAGGAGTGATTATTGTATTGAACTACAAATAGTTTCATACACAAACAATTGTAACCCTTTGAGGGTTTGAGAGATAAATACTTATAAGAGTAACAGAACCAAAGTAGAAAATTATTTTGGTGAAGAGTAAGCAGCGGGTTACTAGCTCTTTGAGAAAGCTAGAAGGCTGTAACGGGACTTCAACAATAGTGGAATTCAAGAGATCATCTTGAAAAATTGGAATAGGGATTCCCACTATAAGTTTTCTTATCTCTCTTACTTATTGCATTCTGGGTGTTTAATAAATTACTTAAAAGAATTTTTATTTGATAATTTTACTTAGCAACACAATTCACCTCAACCCCCCCCCCCCCCAGCCCCAGTTGTCTATTGGGATAACAGTAACGATAGGCTAGGTAGTCGGTATTGATGGAGGTTTGAAGTACCAACCAAGACTATTTGTATCAAATATTGGGACCTTATAAGAGTCTGTGTTAAAGTCATTTCACTAGTCAAGCTTTATTGTTCATTCGGGAGGTAAAAAGATGTACAAGGACCTTTAGAGACAGTACTAGTGGAGTGGTATGAAGAAGTATGTTGCCAAGTTTGTTTGGACATTTTTAACGTGTCAACAAGTTAAGGCAAAACATCAAAAGCTTGGAGGGATGCTACAACTGTTACTGATTCTAGGATGAAAATGAGAACACATAATGATGGATTTCGTCACAAGATTACCAAGACTGATGTAGGGGCACAACTCTAACTAGGTTATCGTGAACAAATTAACCAAGTCTGCGTGTTTCTTGTCGGTCAAAATATCAGATATAATGGATTCTTATAGTTGACTTTTATATCAAGGAGATAGCCCGACTGCACGGAGTGCCAGTAACAATAGTGTCAGATCGGGATCCACGCTTTATGTTTGTATTCTCGCAAAGTCTTTAGAAAGCCTTAAGGACTAATGTTCATTTGAGTATGATTTTTTATCCCCGGACCGATGGCTAGTCAAAGTGGATAATACAAACATTGGAGGATACGCTAAGAGCTTGTGTACTGAATTTTTAGGGTCATTGGGAATGACATCTTCCATTGGTGGAGTTCTCCTATAACAATAGCTATCAGGCTAGTATTGAGATGACACCGTCTGAAGCGTCATATGGACAACCTTGTCGATCTTTCCATTTGTTGGACTAAGGTTGGGAAGATTAGTTTCTTGGGGTCGGAGTTGGTTTAGGAGACTACCGAGAGGATCTAAGTTATTAAGCAGCGACTATTGACAACTTAGAGCAGGCAAAAGAGCTATGTAGGCAAGAGGACACGATCATTGACTTTCAAGGTGAGTGATCATGCTTTTCTGAAAATCAAGCCTATGAGAGGTGTTACTCGATTTTGGTCAGAAAGAAAAGCTGATGCCTAGGCATATTTGGTTGTTTGAAAATATAGATAAAGTCAAAAAAGTTGCCTATTGGCTAACACTACCACCCCAGCTTGATCGGGTTTATAATGTTTTATATGTGCTTATATTGAAGAAATATATGGTATTACCAACTCGTATTTTAAGATGGAAAGATGTCACTTTGTGTCACACTCGACACTTCAAGGATATGAATTAAGAAATAAAACAAAATATAATACATCTCAATACCTTAATTAAATTCATAAGTTGTAAACTCAAGTACTTCCGTCAACAAATCTAACACATTATAAACGTCAAAGCTATTTGTTAACAATTTCAACAAGTCAAAACAAACCCTATAGGCCCACAAACGTCCAAACAATAAAGTTAAATTTAAAAATGAGTAACCAACAGATATAAAAAACATAACTACTAAGCTTCATCAAATTCTTCCAAAAATTATAATCTCTTGGTACAGTTTCATTCCTTGTAAAAATTATTTTACAATAATATAATCTGAAACTCGAGTAAAAAAACACACAGCGACTATGATAATGTAGAATAAAATAAAATTGCATCAATATCATATCAACAGTAGGATAAAAACTATAAACTCATAATGTCATGCTCAATGCTCCACATACATGATAATGAGACTCCGCCATAACGACAACCAATGCAACCTAGACAGGGACTCACATTATATTACAACTTATTTTACGGATTCTCTCCACTGGCGTCAGAAGGAGACCAGTATATTTTATGGACTTTTACTGACAGTGTCACCCAAAAATCGATAGATTTTACAGACTCACACCAACATCACACAGAGAGCAGTTCAGGATAATCACAATACTGACCCACGACCATATGAACACCAAATAACCTGTTCCAAACTCGAACAACATGTAAAAATGAACAAAATATCCAAAAACTATACCGAAAGTTAAGAAAACTTATTTCAGTTCTCGCCTAGTTGAGCGACCAAGGCCATGTAGTTAAGTTCAATCTTAACAATTCTAAAATATTATAATCTGTAAACAGATCACAATATTAATAAAAATTACACTCCCCAAGCTTTTTCGACGATAGGTGATAGTTTAAAATAGAGTTGGGTTGGGACGATACTATTGTGTCGGTTTAGAGTTTGATATTTGAGAAATCAGGCATGTAAACTAATATTATAATAAAATTGCTAACACTGTGAAGTTAACTTTTATACATGAACTAATTAGGGTGTGATACTAATGTATGTTTGATCTTAACTATAATATTGTTAGGTACTGCCACAAAGCAGGCATATCTATAGATGGACAGTGTCATTTTCTGCTTGACATCGATATTAGGTGTGAATTGAAATTGAAAAAGAAGTTTATCAGAATTCGGATCTGGATTAATGTGACATTGTCGAGTTTGGGGCAATATCAATGAAAGCTTGATCGGGAAAGCTCAACCTGAAACCAAATATATTTTAGTTATTTACTTGTGAATGATGCTGTCTTGCTGACATTTGGTCTTCTCTAGCAGTGATACAAAAACATATAAATCGTATACCGATAGACAGAGGGCAAGAGAGGACTGGCCCCACGTTGTACGCGTTTTTGTCGCAGAGCTCATAAACGCTAGACACACAACTAACCCAAATCCACACACCCATCCAAATTTATATTTATTTGACACTCGATCTTATGCAGTCTCCGGTTTCCCCCACACACTTTAGATTTCACTCGAATCCTCCGCTCAATCGCTGTCAAGAATCATTAGTAAGAATTTCAGCTCACTTTTCGTTTTCTGCTCTCTGATTTAGATCAAATTTAGACTTGATATCATTTTTTCCTCCTGAATTTAACGTTAACTTGCTTATCTGTTTTCTTTCCTACGGATTTGGTTGTTATGTGTTTGGTTGCTGAGAAAGTACAACTTGTAAATGAGCAGAGTGTAGGATGGTTTAGTTGATTCTTATTTGGGGGAAAGAAAAATGTGAAATGTAATGGTGGGTCTTATTAGCTTTCCTTTGTTGTTATATCCTTTTGACCCGGTTTGTTAGCAGCGAAACTGGGTATTGGTGTTTTTGGGGTTTAACCTGGTTTAATCTGCCTTTTGAATACTCACTACGAATTCATGATCATTTGCTTTGCTATCTAGCATCTGCTTGTAAACCAGTTCAAAAAGCTCAAAGGGAAAAAACCTATATTTTGGGGCTTTACCTGGTTTAATCTGCCTTTTGAATACTCACTACGAATTCATGATCATTTGCTTTGCTATCTAGCATCTGCTTGTAAACCAGTTCAAAAAGCTCAAAGGGAAAAAACCTATATTTTAGCTAGATCT
>JABCMJ010006975.1:0-11005 GCA_014822125.1 Arbutus unedo
TTAGTCGGGAAAGGTGTTTTTTGTTGTAGTGATATCGCTGTCTCATTATTATTTTTTTATTGATAAAAATAATAATATATTAATCTTTAGAACAAAGTTATGAAGATATAAGGACTGCAAGCACATAAAACATCAAATGTTGCTCGAAACCGTGAAAGAACATTCAAAAGTTGACAATGTGCACATCACAATCCCCGAGGTAAAAAATAAGAATAAAAAATTTCTCCCTACTAGTATAAATTATAATTAATAAAATAAACAAAATATAGAGTAGATCAGTACTAGAACAATAACTCATTATTAAGTATAGTGTTGTATAATGCTAGAATGACTATATCACATTACAAACATATTCCATCCCTTCCAAAACATTAGTGCACTATGAAAAGTCATGTAAGTTCTATTCAAAAAGTAAAGTACTTCGTGCGCATAATTATTTAACTATTTACACCAATTTAAAATTTTAATTGAGATCTCTAATTTTCTCTAAATTTTTTAAAAACTTATGCACGAATGTGTGTTATTTTTTAAGTAAAAAATTGCATGAATATTGGTAGTGGATTAACATTTCACAAAGACACGAACAGTCTGGAGCTGAATATGTACATGAGTTAAATGTGAGAGTAGAGTGTAGAAGTAAAACATGAAAATAAGGTATGGTAATGAGTAGTTAACTTAGGTAATTACTACTTTGTCCCGATTACAAAATTATGTTTTATAGAGATAATTTTAACAATTAATCTTGTAAATGAGCTTTAACTTTTGAGTCCACACAACAAAAAATAACTAGCTCCTTTATATATTAAAATAGATATGCAACGTCACAATGGTCTTCATTAATAGTTTAAGATTTCGGGCCTGATTTAAAATTTTGATATGATACTCTTTTCGTCCAAATCTGTTCCTCAACTTTTTGACTTTTAAGTGTATTTGTTTGTTTGGACTAATTAATGAATTCAAGGTTATACAATTTAGTGATGTGCCCTTTCTCTTTTGAATCAAAGTAACAATCTTTAAAAACTTGAAGGGAATTTTTTGAAAACTCAAGACTTTAAAAGAATAATATTTGTGTCTCATTAAAAAGTTAGATTTTTCAAAATCCACAAACTTATCCAATTAGATATCATTTCGTCTCACATTTTACATCAAACTCCACATTAATTTCACAATGTCAAACCTAAAAATAAAGTTACACGATAAAATAATTAAAAAAATAATGCATTTGTCAAATCTGAGAAAACATCTGCAAGTAAAGAATATTAGATTATATGAATATCACATTTATTGGGTAGGAAATACGAATCAGTAACCACTTAATGATTTAAAATTTTGAGTGATTTAATGTTAGTATTTCGGAAATAAATAGATAAAATTCATAGACTTAGAGCGTGTGATCCACCCAGTACAATCCGCGGGGTTTCATAGATTATGTATCAGTGCTTTAAAAGAGACTAGAGAATATACAAATGCTAGCGAAAATAAAATAAATAAATCCCAAGTAGAAAATAGATACACTTAAAAAAGAGATTGATGTTTGTTGAGGCTCTTAAAAGCCATACCGACAGAAAATCTTCGACAAAGTGGCTAATTAGACCCCACTAAACCCATAGAAACTCGAACACTCACGTAGCCTGGGGTCGATTTGTTTCCGACGCCAGTGGCAATGGTCCATCATCAACCTCTTGCCGGTCTCCCTCTCTCTAAGCTCTCTCTCTCTCTCTCTCTCTCTCTCTCTCTCTCTCTCTCTAAGCTCTGGCTAATTCTCAGTAATTAAAACAACTTGGTTTTCATGATGCAAACAGCCCAACTGCCTTTTCATCTTACATCAAAGTTTAGGAATATTTTATTCTTAATGACGATACTTAGATTGATTCATTCGTACCACAATTAAATTTGAAATCTTAAACTTAATAATGAGACAAATTTCTTGTGGTCGGAAGAGACTTTTGTTGTCAGTGAAAGTCGAACCTGCAAACTCAAAGTAACAACCCTTTGGATTAAGTCTAGAAATGGTTGTGGTAATCGAGTTGACAAGGGTGCGGAGTGTCTCTCTCCATGATGACGGATTATTCCTCTCGAAATAGTAATTAACTCGAAAAAGCATGCACCTTCCAACCGCACATCAGAAATTCTTAGATCACTTCCAAGGACGACTCCTGTATGTGCTGGTGTCCCCTTTCCAACCTTTACGTTTCCCTTGAGTAGAACCAAATTTTCTTGAACAAAAAACATAAAAATTTACCAAATTTTGTTTGCCTATCCATATGGAGCAATTAGACAGACTATCCTCACCGTATAGATTCGGAAAGTTTTATAATTTAAACGGTTTCGCAAAACAAAAATTAAATTGCTCGATTCTTATTTCGTTCCGTTCTTGAATATGTAATCGTTCTTCACTCTTGGCCGGATCTTTTACAAGAATTATTTTGGCTACATTCTCATACCTTGATGGGGAATCAGTTTCTTGGACTTGGGGGCCCTTTGAGCAAAACAACGTCGTTTTGACGTGCAGCACAATCTGTTGTACGTAATGCACAATAAGTTCCTCCATTCTGAATTTCCCAGCAGCACGCCAGACCACATATTGCCGTCTTCCATTATTTTTGTTATTGTTTATCTTTTGTTTTTTACATAATAAAACCACTACAAGTAATAAAAATAATTTAATCTGTTTGAATTGAGTTATAAGATAGATAATAACGATTGGAGTTGTTTTCATTTCATTTACACAAACGATTAACGACAGTAACAACTAATCATCATTCAAATAAAAATTTCATAACCATCGCTTTAGGCAGCTATAATAGAAATTAATTATATAATCAAAACAATTGGTATTAATAAACCATTTTAAAAAAAAAAAGCTAAAATACTCAAATGAATGATTAATATATCAACTCTCACCTAAACAAAATTGAAAATAAAGTAATAAAAAATAGTTGTCATAAAGAAGTAATCCAAAAATCATATCTATAGTATAATAAGTTATTACGAGTATAACTAGAACTTACTATAAATCTATTTGTAAATGTAAAGATCCGACTTATTTAAATCAGAAAATATAAAATTTTTCAAGAAAATCCATATCTATTTCAATATCTGGCATCTAACAAGATCAATGAGTACTTTACGAGATTACTACAGGGTATCGTTGAAGGTTAAAATACTCGATTTTAACACAAACTAAGAAGATCCATGTCTACTTCAATATCCGGAACGAGATTTCAATACTATGGATGTCCACCACTAGAACAAAGAATGGGTTCTTCCCAAATCTTCAAGAGCTCTCAAACTAGACCAAACAACTGATAAGGCATATGTTGAAAGGTACCTTAAATTTGAAGAAGGAAAGATTTTGGGCAGTAGTTGGTATTATCGGTAGTAGTGTTGGAATTATCGGTAATATAAAGTTCTAGTTTTGGATAGTGGCTAGCAATACTAGTAGTAGTTTTGAAACTACCGGTACTAAAAGTTTCTGACTTTTTGGACAGTAGCCAATAGTACCGACAGTAGGTGCAGCAGTACTGGTCGTAGGTGTACCCGCAAGAATCCTAGTAAGATTTGAAAAATTTATTTTTCTAACCTATTTAGGATGTTTTTCTATTCTTTAGGAGATTTATATTCCTATTATTTAGGGATTGATATTCTTTCATATTTTTTGAGGTTTCTTGTAAATATGTAGACATGATTCCCTAAAAGATATCTCTTTAAAGCTTGTTGAGATCTAATTGATTCGGCACCTCTCATTAGGGTTTTGGAACATAGCCAGCCCTTGTAATCTCTCTTGATCATAGTGAAATCTATCTCTCTCCTCCTGTGGATGTACGTTAAAACTATTACTTATTTAGAATCACATAAATCTCTATGTCTTTCTGTTTTCTTGTTGATTATTTCTTTTTGTTTGTCGTGTTTGTCATAACAAATTCGTATCAAAGTTTTGGTGATCGATTCATCGATTACGATAATGGCGGCCAAATACGAAGTTGAGAAGTTCGATCGGCATAACAGCAGTTTCAGTCTATGGAGAGTGAAGATGAAGGCTTTTTTAGTTCAACAAGGGTTATAGAAGGCTTTACTTAGATCTGCCAAGAAGCTGGGAACGATGTCAACAGAGAATTGGGAGGTTCTTGATGAGAAGGCACTCGGTTTAATTCAGTTAAGTCTAGCCAATGATGTGCTTCGCGAGGTTGAGGAGGAGACTATAGCAGCGGAATTATGGTTCATATTAGAGAGTATCTATATGACTAAATCACTAACGAAAAGGCTATATCTGAAACAACGTCTCTACACATTTCGTATGAGGGAAGGTACACCAGTTAAAGGTCATCTTAATGAGTTGAATAGAATTATTATGGATCTGAAAAATATTAATGTTAAAATTGATGATGAAGATCAGGCTCTAATTATTCTATGTTCCCTGCCCCCAACTTATGAGTACTTTATTACTACTCTACTCTAGCACAAGGATACGATTTCAATGGAGGATGCAAAATCTAGTTTATATTCAAAAAAAATTGAGAAAAAAGGTATTTGGTGGAAGTGAGGAGTCTGTTGAGGGGTTGTTTGTACAAGGGAGAACAATGGAGAAGAATTATGAGAATAAAGGGACGTCTACATCAAAGTCAAAAAACAAGAAAAAAATTCGTTGTTTTAACTATAAAAAGAAAGGCCACTATAAGAGCGAATGTACGAAACCAAAAAGGGATAACAAAGAGGAAAAGGTAGTTGCTGGTATTGCTAAGGATTCTAATGGGTTGAAAAATATTTTATCAGTTTCAGCCGGTGCTGTTCTTTAGGATACAAAGTGGATTTTGGATTCTGATTGTTCCTATCACATGTGTCCAATCAAAGATTAGTTTAGCACCTATGAATCGGTGGTTTAGTTTTGATGGGCAATAATATGGCCTGAAAAACTGTTGGGCTTAGAACTATTCAGATTAAGATGCATGATGGTAATATGAGGACACTATAAGATATTTGACATGTTCTGAATTTGAAGAAGAACCTTATCTCTTTGGGTACCCTTGATTCAAATGACTGTTGGTATATAGCTGAAGGTGAAGTTGTGAAGGTCTCGAAAGGTGCACTGGTTCTTATGAAAGGTCAGAAGGTGGGTAACCTCTATGTTTTATAGGGCAGTACAGTTTCAAGTGCTATAGCAACAGTCTCATCGTCAAAGGTATCAGATTCAGATTTGACTCAGTTATGGCATATGCGCCTTGGGCATATGAGTGAGAGAGAAATGACAGAATTGAGCAAACGATGGTTGCTCTGCAGACAGAAGACGAAAAAGTTAGATTTCTGTGAGTATTGTGTATATGGCAACCAATGCAGGATGAAGTTGAGCACAACTATTTGTCGGACTAAAGGTACAGTGGATTATTTTCATTCAGATCTTTGGGGTCCTTCTGTTGTTAAATCTAATGGTGGTTTTCGACATTTTACGAACCTGATCGATGACTATTCTAAAAAGGTTTGGGTGTATTTGTTGAAAAATAAGAGCGAGACTTTTGTTACATTCAAACAGTTTAAAGTCATGATTAAAAAACAAACAGGTAAGAAGATTAAAAGATTGAGAACTGACAATGGTCTGAAATTTTATTCTGAAAAATTTAAAATATTCTGTTAGGATGATGACACCATGAGGCACCACACAATGAGAAAAACCCCTCAGCGGAATGATGTGGCTGAATGAATAAATAGGACTCTTCTAGAGAGAGCTCGTTGTATGTTATCCATTGCAAGTTTGGGTAAAGAGTTATGTACTGAGGCAGTATTTACTGCTTGTTATTTGGTGAATCGATCTCCATCAACTGCCATTAAATGCAAGGTTCCTATAGAGGTATGGTTTGGTTCTTCAGTTGACTACTCAAATTTGAAGGTGTTTGGTTGTCCCGCTTATGCTCATGTCAATGAGGGTAAGCTTAAGCCTAGAGTCAAGAAGTGTGTCTTCTTGGATTATAGATATGGGGTGAAAGAGTACAGATTATGACTTTCTGATGGCAATTCATCCAAACTTCTTATTAGCACAGATGTGACTTTTGACGGAAACTCTGTGATCAAAAGAAAGGCAAGTGTTGATGTTTAAGACAATGGTGAGAGGATTCTGAAACAGGTGGAGCTAGAATGTGAAACTTGCGACGGGGAGAAGAACAGTGATCATTCAGTTGAGAAAGAGATTCACGATTCAGACATAGAGAATGGTGCAGAGCATCATCAACCGTATAGTATTGCGAAAGATAGGCCAAGGAGAGAGATTCGTCCACTTCAAAAATATGTTTATGCATATATGGTTGCTTATGTGTTGTCTATAGCAAAAACAGTAGAGTATGAGGAGCCTTCTTCCTACCGTGAGGCTGTCACGGAAAAGGAGGCTACACAATGGACTATTGCTATGAATGAGGAGATTGAGTTTCTTCATAAGAATCGAACTTGGGAGTTGGTGAAACCGCCTAAGGAGAAAAGGATTGTTGGCTACAAGTGGATTTACAAAACAAAAATAGATATCCAGAGAGTGGAAGATGCAAGACTTGAAGCTCGGTTAGTGGCGAAAGACTACAGTAAACAGGAGGGAGTGAACTTCAATGAGGTATTCTCACCAGTTGTTAAACATAGTTCTATTTGTGTGCATGGTGAGTTTGATGAGTAGATTTATATGCATCAACCAAAGGGATTTGTAATTTCTGGTAAGAAAGATTTCATTTGGTTGTTAAAAAAATCTTTGTATGGCCTTAAACAATCAGCTAGGCAGTGGTATAAGTGATTTGATACATTCATGATGGGTCAAGATTACTCTAGAAGTGAATATGACAATTGTGTGTATTTTTAGAAACTTCCCGATCGTTCGTTTATCTATTTGCTGTTATATGTTAATGACATGTTAATTGCTAACAAGGATATGCCGAAAATCAACAAGTTGAAGAAATAGCTTAGTGGAGAGTTTGAGATGAAAGACCTAGGTGCAACAAAGAAGATTTTAAGTATGAAAATCAGGAGAGATCGAAAGGCTGAAAAGTTATACTTGACTCAGAAAGGTTATCTGGAAAAAATATTTGAGCGCTTTACTATGTAGAGTTCCAAGCCTATGTATACTCCAGTAGCTGTGCATTTTAGACTTTCTGCCGACTTGTCACCACAGACAGAGTATGAGATGAAGCACATGTCAAAGATTCCATATGCTATTGTTGTTGGGAGTTTGATGTATGCTATGGTATGTACTCGTCCTAATATTTCACATGTTGTTAGTGTTGTTAGTCGGTATATGGCAAATCCGGAGAAGACACATTGGGAGGCAGTGAAATGGATACTGAGATATTTGCGAGGGACTACGGATGTTGGTTTGGTGTTCAACAGGAGTGTCGGTAAAGGTGGACTTGCTGTTGGTTATGTAGATTCTGATTTTGTTGGAGATCATGACAAAAAGACATCCTTAACAAGATATGTGTTCACCCTTTCAGGCAGTGCTATTAGTTGGAAAGCTATCTTGTAGGCTACAATTATGTTGTCCACTACATAAGCAGAGTATATGGTAGTGATTGAAGCTGTTAAGGAGGCATTGTGGATGAGAGGACTTCTTAGAGAACTTGGTCTAAAGCAGGATGAAACCGTCATTTTTTGTGATAGTCAAAGTGCTATACATTTGACTAAAAATCTTATGTACCATGAGAGAACAAAGCACATTGATGTCATGTATCACTTTATTCCAGATATTATCTCTCAAAAATAGGTTGAGGTGAAGAAGATAGGTATGGCAAAAAATCCTGCAGAAATGACGACTAAACCAATTTCAATTGTCAAGTTCAAGCTTTGTTTGTACTTGATTGGTGTTCACAATTGCTAATTACCCTTTGGGGCTTTAGAGGAGAGAGAGGCGCAATATGATGGTTCCTTAGTGATTGAGTTCATTGGAATTCAAGTCAATGTGGAAATTTGTTAAAAACTGCCTTTAATTTGAAGAAGGAAAGATTTTGGACAGTAGCTGGTATTATCGGTAGTAGTGTTGAAACTACCGGTAATAGAAAGTTTTGGTTTTAGGCAGTGGCTAACAATACCAGTAGTAGTATTGGACCTACCGATACTAAAAGTTTCTGACTTTTGGCTAGTAGTACCTGTAGTAGGTGCAGCAGTACCCGTAATAGGTGTACCAGCGATAATCCTAGTAAGATTTGGAAAATTTATTTTCCTAATCTATTTATGATGCTTTCTTATTCTTTAGGAGATTTATATTCCTATTATCTAGGGATTGATATTTTTTCATAGTCTTTGGGGTTTCCTATAAATATGATAGACATGGTTTCTTAAAAGATATCCCTTGAAAGCTTGTTGAGATCTAATTGATTGGGCACCTTACATTAGAATTTCGGAACATACCAACCCTTGTAATCTCTCTTGATCATAGTAAAATCTATCTCTCTCCTCCCGTGGACGTACGTTTAAGCTATTGTTTATTCGGAACCACGTAAATCCCCGTGTCTTTCTATTTTCTTGTTGATTATTTCTTCTTATTTATCGTGTTTGTCATAACAGCATAGAAGATGGATCAAATCAAGTAATACTCGCATAATAAAGGTGAAACATCCCTACCTTAAAGTGAAAATCCACGATTGAAGCTCCAAGGTGAAACTCTAGCTTCAATAGTGAAGAAAAAGCTCCAATCAATCATTCTCCAAGTGAAATGGTGACACCAAGTTTGAGCTGTCAACAAATCTTGACATATCATCAGTCGATCTTGAAGGAATTCAGATGATCTTGAGCTTAGATCATGTATTAGAAGTGGAGAGTGAGTAGGGAAAAAGCTCTCTAGAGAGAAAAAGTGAAGAAAAGCATTTGGGGGGTTTCGATCTTATGCCCCAAAATATTTGATCTGCACCTTTTAAAACACATGTTTGACCTGCTTGATCGATCACAGGGTACTCCTGACTGGTCACAATGAGCCACTATCTCAAAATGGTACTCCCCTCATGACTGGTCACACGGGATGTCCTAACTGGTCACGGCATACTCCTGACCAATCACGTGTAGCGACTGCCTGAAATAATCCCAAGTCCTGACGGGTCACCCAGAGCTCTCTAATGACCCTGACCAATTAGCCCCCTACTCTTCCTTTCCCTTCTCACCTCATCATCATCACTCTTATCCATCAATTCCCATTCCATCTAATACACATCAACACTAAACACTTTACGACGTTCTGATACTTAAATTAAAAAAAAAAAAATTGAGTTGTTAAACAACTCCAACCGAATGTAGAGATACTTCTATTACATCACGGGAATTTTCCCCAAATAGTGTTCAGAGTCGGAAAATTCCACCTAGTCATAGGTCGTTTGGCAGTGTTGGCTGACCTGCTCATTGAGTCTTTACATCTCAACTTCAGTAGTTTCAGCATGAATAAGTGGAGTCATCAACTATTGATTGAAGAAGTTGGATTGCTTAGTTGCCTCGGCAGTTGCCTTGTTGCTGTCTTGGGCTAACTTCTTCATCTTCTCAGCCGTGCGACAATATCCCTGGGCATTCTCAACGTGACCTAAACATTGGTTGAAGTTGTGATCATCCGTTGTATCACTTGGGAGATTAGGTGGTTACTACAAAGTGTAAAAATAAAAACAAGATAGAGATTCATGAAAGAAGCGTGATAGTAGAAAACTTGCCATGATGTTGTACGCAATGGTAAAGGCCCCGAGATTTTTAGTGTCCAACATGTCAACCTCCTTCATATTCTTTGGAAGTAGAATGGGGATTGACCATGCATGGGCCATGATGGCATTATGGGAAGAATCGCAGATAGCTAACAGGCGACTGGGGAGAAAGATCATGAGGTCCTAGACCTCAAAAGGTGATATCTCGGTAGCGGTGGTTTGGGCTTCTTAGGTGGGGTCTTGTTGGCATCACTTCTTGGTCTTTTCTTGGGTTGAGGAGGAGTTACCTGGGAAGAGGACTTTGAGTTTACTTTGGTTAGTACTGGAGGAGGAAGAGTAATCTGTATAGGAAGATCTTGGTAATCAGGACTAGCGGCCCCACCCTTCTTCTATTTTTTTCTCTCCAAAATGGGAAGGTTGTCAAGATTGGCTCTTTTAAACCCCATCGATTCTATTTGCAAAGCTTCCTCATCCAAAGAGGTCTAGTAGGTAACAGAAGTAGCTTTAGGGGAATCGACTATGAGGTAGTAAAAAAAGAAGACAAAAATGAAAGGCCTATTCTAGTGATGGTCATTTGCCTCGGCTCCCTCGATAATAATAACGAGCTTCGGTCTTGGATGAAATTCTAGAAGAGGATTCTCAACCATTGTTGCTATCGAGCTACAGCCGAAGAAACTCTTATAACTCCAGGTGTATTGTAGGAGTAGGTGTGATGCTCAATCTAGGCCTCTTTGTTCTAGGGGGCCTTTGTACTTGAGAAATCTCTTAAGATCGTCAAGTTTGGCCTAGACATCATTCCTGTGTGGTTGCAATTTGAAGCTACAAAGAACAGAAGATCAAGAAACAAGTTAGAAATAAAGAAAAGATCAAGATCAAAAAGAATTTGAAGTGTTGGAAAGTTTGTGAGGAATGTGTATGTTGTTCACCCTAGTAGTATGGGAATCAAACTCCCTATTCCCCACGACTTTGAGGAAGTTGTCATCATCACTATAGGCCTAATCGAGCAAATCGATTAATATTTGTTCATGATTTTTACAAATTTTGTAGTATATGCCCGAATATGTCATGACTATATCATCATTTGTGGAACATACCGGAGACCTAGGTCGGTGCCTAAGATGTTATTCAGCTCAGTTGTACCCATAATAAGCCTAAGAAAATTTATGGATGCTTGTATCGAGTTAGCTTGTACCAGCTGAGTACTCTACAAACAATGGAATGAAGGGAAAATCTAACTGCATCACTATGGTAGCTACAAAGAATTTGGACAGTCAGAATGTCACGCCCTCGATTTTCAACATATTATTAATATCGATACATAGTAAAAGAAACCTCACAACACTCAAAGATACACCCGTAATCCCAAA
>JABCMJ010006982.1:0-28795 GCA_014822125.1 Arbutus unedo
TCATTTTGTGCAGATCACAATTGGATGTCCCAAGGAGTCTACGGTTTCATGATGTCCAGAAGTGTCACTAAAAATGTAGAATGTCCAGTTGTATACTTCATTCGTGACTTAGGCTTCACCACTTCAGAGTTAAGGTTTCTTATCAAATACAATCAAGAACAAGAGCAATGAGAAATGATGGGAAAGGCGCTTAACAGAGCAAATACAATACAATCTCCAAACCCCCCCCCCCCCCCCCCCCCCCCCCACACACACACACACACAATGAAGTTGAACAGCAGTTAATCACATTGTAGCACACCATCTCATCCGTATTCAACACATAAAAGTCCACCATTCAATGGAATAATATCATTTTATATAGATATAGAATAAAATTTGTTTCCCAACATAAAGATAGTAATATTAGATATAGAATAATATCTCTATAAATATAGAATGATATTATTTCCAGCCAGGGCCATGGCCCCCTACTACATAAGTGGAAGCAAGAAGCATATTCACTGTTCATCACCTAACTCCTTTTCCATCAGTTCAAGCTTTTGACTTTGTTTGTTTGTTTGTTTCAACTTTATGCTTCAACTTGCTCTCAGTGAATTCACCCTTCCGTGCTCTTTTCAGAAATTGCCTAGGAAGCTAGCTCAAATCTCTTCTTGTCCATAGACAATGGAGCAGAAAGTTCTACAGCTAACTTCTCCTTTTTGGCCAGTGATGCTTCTAGTAAAAGGACCTCTTGCTTTAATCTTTCCTCCACTTAATCAACAATCTTGATTTCCCATTTTTTTCGAGGTCAAGGGAATCTTGAATATCATTTTCACGCAATACTTTGCATTCAAGTCGCTAATTTGTGACAGGGCATTCTTGAGTACTTCCCTCAAAATAGTCCCGCATAGCCATAGCATGACCAAGGATTCATTATCTAATCTCCAATTTCACAATTGCCAGTAGCTTCAGCATCTTGAAAAACCTCTATAGACGTCCAAAAAAACAAAACCTCATGATAAAAAATTGACAAACCTCTTGCACAGTAACAGACTCTATCTCTAGCTCTTCACAGCCACAATTGATGTGAGCAGTCACCTCCTAAGATCATATTTATACAACTCCTCAGTGAACGAAACTTCTATCTTCGAATCTTCAGCAGCAGCTTTAAGATTTCCTATCAATTCCAGCAAATTTGCATCTGTCAAAGAATGCTGCAAAATCTTCTCAAAAGCATCAAAAACTTGTTAGGACGGACACTAGACTTCTTTTTCCATATCTGTAAGTGCATCTGTGCGTAAGCGATTTTCAAATGGAAGGCTGTTGAGCCTGTTCTTCAAAAAGCGCTGCGGGATTACAGTTTCCACAAGGATGTTATTTGATTTCAAGATGACCTTTGGAATATTCCTCCTCAACATGTCCAACTCCTAAAGAAAATTTGAAACCTCATCTATCCTTTCAAGTGAGTCTACCCTTTTGATGCCTCAAAGATGAGCATTCCGATCCCATAACCTCTCTTCATACTCTTCATTCAGACCGTTAAGTGAAGTCTGCACCACAACTTGCAAAGTAGTTCCTTTAGCAAGCCAATCATATCATCTAGTTGTGCGCAAATAGTATCCACTGTCTTTTTTTGGACTATCAAGTGTTTTATCCACAGGCCACAAGCTTTCATATGCCTCCTAATGGAGAATTCCACCCAGTCCCACCAATTCTTATGGTATCAGCTCTTTCTCGAGCTTTATCATTGATCCCTGGCAACAATTCTTAGCTGCATAACGGTTACCTCATGTTCCACAAAAGCATCAGAAAAGCTGCAACACAGCTGTTTTCCCATATTCTTTTGACTCATGGTATGCTACTACCAATAATGAAGGCTATGTTTGGGATGTCTAACAACAAAAGGTGAACCATATCTCTTCGTTTTGCTTGAGCTTTGTTATGCTACAACAACTTTCTAGTAGCTTCTACTAAAACCTTCTCAATTTTTTGGTTCATCTTGACTCGAAGAATAAGAAAACTATAAGAAAAAAAGGACCAAATCTCATAAATTTTCACTCAAAACAAAAGAGTTGGAAATTTTGGCTTTTTCTTTTTTTGGACTTTATAGAACTAGTTCCAAAGGTGGACTATATCTCTTTGTTTTTTGCGTTTCTCTGCTTGAGACAGGCAGGAAAAATAATATTTTTTACCAAACAGAGAGAAAAGTACACAAAAAACAGGAACAACTCTAACAGAAAGTTAAGCCTTCTAGATATTCCAAACATAGATTCATATTTATCAACACGCAGTTGGAGAACATGCAATTTCTCCTTTAAAACACCCACCTCCAATTCTTTGGCAGCGATTTCCTCGGCTGCCGATTGTTCAACCGCTTTCACCATCCCCATGATAACAGAGTCATTAACCATCCTCGAAACTGTTAACCGGGCATTGATATCTTCTAAATAAGAATCTAAATCCTCAAGAAGGTCTTCACCCAACTCCCCCACTCCCACCATAACTTCTTGACCCTCCATCAATCTATGAATCTGGTAACAAAAATAGCAACCCAACAACGAGAAATCAGAAAAGTCAGCTCAATTTGATAATTCAACACTTACGACCCAATTCCGTACTTTATATTAACTTTTTGTACTTGATTTCATATGTTTTCATTCTAAATTCTCTCTCTGCAAGAAATAAGAATTACCAAGACTATATGCTTTGTTTCTCTTTTAATGTTTTAAAGCCAAACCAATATTCAGTGATTCTAACACTTGAACCACTCACTTGATGATAATATTGTCAATTTAAATCTTCCAAAAGGTCTACAGCCAAGTCCTGATTATCTACAATACAACTTAATTGTCGCTATAATCAACCCCTACCAAACCCACATCTCTCACCCTCCGTCTATATATAATTCAAATACAATAGCCACTGAACGAGGAGAAATCAGAAGATTAATCTCAATGTAATAGTTGAACCACCCAGGTCTAGTTAAAACTTCAATTTCAACGAAACCACAGATGGAAACAAACGAATCAAGAAATGAGAACTCACAGATGAAAATGATGATCTCAGAATGACTTGAACTCTCTTTACCCCTCTCTCTGTAAATCCCGGACGGCCGTTTAAGTTTCTAGTTTGTTGTTCTTTTCTCAACGAACACTGACGGCGAGAAGTTGTGCGAAGTGCGAACCATGATTTTCCCCTGCTTGGGAATAGGTGTTTGTGCGAACCATGATTCTCCCCTGTTTGTTTGGTTTAAAAACTTGGGATTAAATATTCATTATCCTTTACGATATATATTATTAAGGGAATGTGGTATTGTAAATCCCACAATATTACTTTCGAAAATAATTCTTTTATATTTTTAAAAAAAATATTATTTGTAATGCTCACTTTTTGTAGTTAATTTATTATTTTTATTTCGTAAAATTACACAATAGATAAATATTAGTTTTACTTCATAAAAATATTATTTGTAATCTAATTTATTTATTTAACTTTAAAATTAAATTTATTCGTTTTAAATAATTTTAATAAGGCTCGTAAAAGATCATATTTTTAATTAAAATTCATAGAAAAAAATAAAAATAAGCTCAATTTAGTTGTAATCTAATTTAATTGTAATTTTTTTGTAATCAATTAATATTTTTTATTTATTCTTTTATTTTTACTTACTTTGTAAAACTAAACAGTAGGTAATAAACTGAACGACAATATTGTCATGTAAGGATTGTATGAGAAAAAAATAAACAATTACATGAGGTGATATTGGATATATAATGAATCATGTATGTTACTACTAGTAACTTGGGTTTACGCATTTTGAATTATGTGGCTGGACTTTGACAAGTTATTGAGCCAGTAATATATATGGAGCATTACAGCCGAACATGCACGAGGTTCAATGAGCAGAGGAGTATTAATTTATTATGATTGATGAACCTCTGTAAACACTTAATTAAAAGTTAGGGGTGTTGCCAATATTAACTCTCCTTGTACTAGCACGAGGGCCACACGTGCTGTGAATGATACGGGGAAAAATGGAGAATTTACCAAACAGCGGCATAGAATCAAAATAATTCCCACAATCATGGTCTTCAATTCCGATATTATTGAAATATGGAAACAATTGAAATTATTTCAAAAATACATGGGATAGTTTTGCCTTTTGACCTACTATAGTGCAAATTATCAACCTCTAAAGTGCAAGTCAATGTAGGCAAGGAAGTAAGCTACTCAAAGGGTACTATCACTTGACCCATTAATGGAAGGTCTTAGCTTACTATGATACAAGTCATCAACCTTTAGGATGCAAGTCACTCTGCCCTATGATGCAAGTCAGTGCACCTAAGGGAACAAGTCATTCTGTCCTGGATGTAAGTTAGTGCATCTAAGGGAACAAGTCATTCAAAGGTATTATCATCGTTTGAATTCCTGAAACCATTGTTTCTCATGCATCGGACCACCGCTTTAAGAAGTTGATTCAAAAGTTTTTAGAAAGACCTAATGAAATGTTTTGTGAATGTAGAGAAATGTATAAAGAGTATTTGTTGATCATTCCACATCACGATTATGAGGACTGACAGCTTGTTAGTTTTTTCTATGAAAATATTTCTGCTTGCAATCGTCAGTTCATAAATATGATGTGTAACGTAGAGTTTTTGAATAAAGAATCGACAGTTGCTTTTGAGTACTTGGACGACATGGCAGAAACCAATCATTCGTTGGATTACATTGATCGCCACAATCATTCTTACAAACAGCCATCTTCTGCCCAGGTTGGTCTCGGTAAATATGTGCTGAGAGAGGAGAATAACCTCAATAAAAAACTTGACCTATTAAGTAGAAAAATGGACAAACTTGAAATAAACAAGGTCAACAAGATCTCTTTGGTCTCCTGGCCAAATGAGTTATGCGTGATTTGCGAAACATCGGGACATCCAACCCAAGAGTGCCCCACTATACATATTTTCAAACAGGTATTGCGTGGTCTTGATTCTGCTGAAGTTCATGCCCTCAATCAGGGGCAAAAGTTGAACAACTCCCCTTACTCCAATACTTACAATTCGGCGAGGAGAAATCATCTAAATTTCAGCTAGAGAAACAATGAGCTAGTTGGGCCATCTTCTGGTCCACCGGAACTTTCTACTCAGAGGTCACCCAATTTCCAAACTCAGTTTCGGGGCCCCAATCCAAACTATTTCGCACCACAAGGACAGAAAGCACATTACATTGGTACCCTCCTAATACTCAGCAGTCTTATGCTCCGTAGAGACCTTCTGTGGGTTCCAATGCTTACCAGCCAGTCTTGAAGACTTACTGCACACTTTCCTGCCCAACCGCAACCAAAATGAATAGAAGGGTTGTCAGTAATTTCACATTATGAGCCAAGGCTTGCATCGATTTTTTTTTTTTTTTATATAGTAAATCACCGTATGAACTTGTGTAGTAACCTTTTGAGAAGGAAGTAAGTTTTAATTCTTGGTTTTGCATTGATTCTTGGTTCTGCTTTGATTTAAGATTCTCCCCGTTCGAAGGCTTTAATCGTCTCGAGGCCTTATTTGGCCTTCAAATCAAGATTCAATCAAGCCCCCTTATCTCTTAATTGATGTTCTCAATTTTGGAGTCACAAAATAAGTTTTGGAGATCTTTGACTACTCTTTAGTCCTTTTCTCCTCAATTTTCTGAAACTATCATGTAAACTTCCCGAAAACTTCGTTTTCCCCTTAAATTTTGGAGATGTTTGACACTCTTTCTGTTTTGGAGAAAGTTTCTCTCAAAGTTTGTTAGTTCTAGCTGTCACAAAATCATAGATGTTTCAATCAATTAAAATTTTGAGTCATCGTTTGAAAACTTTCTGGAAACTCAGCGTTAACTTTATCAAGGAAAATAGAATGAAGTTAGTTTCACAAGTTCAGAAGGACCTTACCAAACTAACTTGGTGTCAATTTCTTATTAGTTTTTCGTTCATGTTTTTCTCTCTCTGTTATCTGTTTACTTCTTATTTCAGTTTTGTCTATACAAATTTTAATACTGTTATCAATAATTAATATCCTACTGAGCTTTCGTTCGGCCTTACTTCTGGACTCGGCGGTAGTTTTGCATTCCTAAGCTTTTGTAGTAACATAAGTTGCAAGTTTTACATTTTTTCAATCTTTTTGTCCTTTGCGAGACTTAAGAAGATCTTTGCCCATGTCTACCAGTTGCATTGTCCATTTCCTATTCTTTGACGATGATCATGGTTATTTCATCGTGATTTAGGGTTCATTAGCCTTGAATCTAATGGCTTCAACAATCATTTCACAATGTCGTAGCCGCGAGATGGGTGAGCGGATGAATAGCGAGTCGATAGTTGATTTTGCAGTTTTAGATGCAATTTATTAGTGTGTAGGACTTTCTCACATATCCATATGTAGGTTTTCCAGAAATTTTCCCAATCAACCCTGTTTATGCTGAACTTTATTTTGAATGATTTATCTGAAACTAAATTCACAATGGTAAAATATCATCTTTGTTGGTAAAATTAAAATGATAATGGCCCTGCACTTTAAAAACCCAAAGACTAGAGGTAAATCATTGATGCTAATAGTTCATTGTGTTGGGTAAACCTGTCTTTTTTTTTTTTTACTTATATGGGTCACAAAATAGGTAACCATTCATGGGCCACACGATGGGACTGAAGTAATTTGCCTTTGCTATTAGGTTAAGTGGAGCTATCTCTATGCATGAATAATCCGCAAGTATATTGTAAATTTTTTTTGCAAAAATGCATAATCTCTAGATAATTTTTTTTGATTTTCTATACAAATTTTACACACCATTTTTTAACAAAATATATTCTGTGCACTATCATTCAAATATTTTTACAAATTCTCATTACCTCGTTCTGATCATGAGACATAATCTTTCCAATTTCAAACAACCGCTGAGCATCGCCCATATAGATGGCACAACATTGATGCTGGATAAGATGCAGTAACAATGCCAGTTATAGCATAGATGCAGACTCTCCTCGTCAAGGGTGAATTGAGTTTGATTTGGGCTTTAGGAGCTCGATCCACGGTGGCTTTAGAAATGAAGCCGGGCTCGTGTTTAATGTCTGAATCTTCTCGTTGGATCAATTGAAGCTGTTGAGAGTGTACAAGCAATCCTGGACACAGCAATGATAGAACTGGAATCTGGCTTTGGGAGCTCGATCCGCGGTGGCTTTAGAACCGAAGCCGGGCTCGTGTTTAATGTCTGAATCTTCTCGTTGGATCAATTGAAGCTGTTGAGAGTGTACAAGCAATCCTGGACACAGCAATGACAGAACTGGAATCTTAGTCATAATAGAAACAAAGGAAACCACGAAACCAGTGGAGGATAGTATAAAAAAAATGTAACCAAAAGTGTAAATGGGAGCAATAATTAAACTAGCTAAATCAATAGAGAGGAATCACATACCACACATTGCAGAGGAAATTTTCTTCCAGAGCATAGCGAAATCGGTCTAGGGATTCTTTCTTATGACTACGAGAAATAGGTAAACTCTATACACTAAACTATCAACCCTGCACAGCCAGAGCCTGCAAGTGTTCAATAAATACTTGCAAACTTATATCGTCGGTTAGTATTATTTCTGAACCATTCGTATAGGTCGAATTCTGTGTAACAGATGGATTCAATTTGGCCAAAAGAAACCGAGCCTGGCTACTGTGCTGATCACATTTTACAAACTTGGGCACTGGGACCCGTTCAGCCACCAGTTGCTCTGCATCAGCCTCTGGGGCTTCCAACAGCTTTCTGAAACTCTCATGGTTTGGATCATTGTCATACCCAAGTTTTCTCCACTGAGCAATCTTAGAACCATAGTGAATAACGACATAGAAGTAAGAATCGAAGACGAGAATTACATCAGAGGAGATAGAGCAAATATCTAAGAGGACAGGAACAGGCGGCCCATCAAAAGAGTATTGGAAAAGAGTGGGTTGAATCATAATAAGAGAACCCACCACCCCCTCTCTGTTTAGCATCAACCGGAAAAATGCAGTTTCATCCGGACTGCTGTTGAAAACATCAATAAACTGAGACCTTCTCAAATAGTACATAAATTGTGGGTATAAGGAGAAGTTTGATGATAGGCGAAAGGAAGATGGATCTTCCTGCACATAATCCCCAAACTTAGAAGCAAAACGTATAAGCATATTATCCAGCCATCTTATAACATCTTCTGCTAAATCCTTCTCTGCTTTGTGGATAGCGAGTCTAGCCATGACTGCAGCCGCAACTTCCTGATCGAACGCAGGTGCAATTTCTGGCGAGTGGGTCCCCACCCATCTTCTAGCAGCTGTTGTCACCCTTTTTCGGATTCCCATGTTTCCACTTCGGTAACGTGTTATGAACTGTATGAAGAATGCAGAACTGGGCTGCACTTTCTGTTCGTCGCCTACTTCGAAGAAGAAAGCAATGCATGTTTTGTTAGTGAGTGTACCTAACTTCCACAAATTAGTCCCACCCTCTCCAATTTCCTTATCGCTCACTGAACTGTTCTTTTTGCTAAGGGAAACACAGGGACCAAGGGCTCCAGAAATCTTGACATCTTTTGTGGTCACTATCTCAATAGTTGCATCAAAACACATCTTCAAGTTCCCTTCTTCGTCGCGAATAAATAAGTGACGCAAGCATTTCTTAAATTGATCCGACTCAAATGACTCCCCTAACATCATGAACCCACCAGAGTTCTCAACAGAGTCCCTTAGCTCAGCTGCTCCAACTTGATCCAGAGAACAAGCAAACAAATCAAGAACGATTGATGCATCCATCAACCGCTGTGATAATTGCTTATAGAACTCTCTTGACTTCCTGTAGTTAGCTGCATGACCACTAATCAGGTCTCTGTGAGTTCTAATAGCATTGCCTAGATCTGACTCTACAATCATCCCAGGGCCCACAGTTGCAGGCCCGGATGTGAAGACCAAGATTCGGGAGCCTGTGCTAACAGAGCAGCCTTCTAGAAGCCCAACAGCAGCTGAAATTGCAGCTCCAGTGGATCGTTGAGGACGATGGCCAGGCATGATCGGTGGGGAAGAATGGAGATCTTCAATTATTGTGGTGAGATTGAATTTACACTCAGATACTGGTAACAGAAACCCTTGCTTTTGATTGACTGGTGCCTTTCCATGTTGTAGTTGCTTCATGTGACGAATCCCCATCAATTTTTGGGTCTGATGATAAAGAACAACTCAATAAGACTTAAACAAAGCCAATTATATCACAAGATAGAGAAATCAAAGATAATAATTGGTGATGAACAGTGAAAGGCAACCAGTGAAATTTTGCACGGAAGTTATAGTTCTTGAACCACAACTCTATATCTACAGACATAAAATTCAATGCAAAACCTACTGAAAACGTGAATGTGGAGAATTTGGGAGGTCATACTACAATGTTTCTGAGAAGCAACGTCAGCCATTGTAGCCTTGAAATTTGATTACACAAAATGTTTGCACAGAGTGCAAATACAGGAAAAAAAGCTCAAACAGGAAAGAAAGCTTTGCCCAAGAACTGACAACATTCTATTGTACGTAGATGGGATACACAACCGACAGAGTTTCACAGTAGATTTGCTATCCAGATGTGGAATAAAATGTTGGGCAACAAAAAATAACATGTCAAAGATGAGCTTGGATGACCGGTACCATAACAAGACAGATACATATAAGCAAAAGCCTTCTTATTCAGGAAGTTGTGTGAGATGGTATTATTGTGCCCAACAACTACTTGGCACACCTATAAGTAGGGGAAACTTGATCCACATTGAGGATGATAAATTAAGGAAAGCTACTGAGAAAGCAGGTTATGGCGACAGAGAAGGCGTGATTCCTTAAAACTACACAGGAAATGGCTTTCGACGGAGCTAACCAGCGCAACTGAACCAACGTAATTGATCCTAATTAAATGAGTGATTCCTTAAACTACACGGGATGGTATCTTTTGCGTTGAAAAGACTAACCAAGCAGTATGTTTTGAGTTTCGAACTTGGCATCACTCATAACTTCTCCAACTGAAACCCTAGTAATATTAGCAACGTTTTAATCATATATATAACAAAAGTATCATATATATAACAAAAGTATCACGCTTTGTTTAAATATCACTGATGCTGCAAAGTAAAGAGATGAACTTCAAGATGTTTGTTAATCAATTACCTGATCAGATGAGAGCTCACGTTCACCATGGAGCAACAAAACCCTCAAACACTCAGAAAACCCTAGATCGTTAACCCGGACCATGCCATCAAAAGTTACCAATCCCACCAAAGCATTCTCCGGCAACCTCGAAACAACGAGCAGCAACTCATTCTTAAGCGCCCGTAGCTCTTCCTCCGACGAACAAACATCCACCACAAACACAAACGCCGGCCCCACCCCAACCCCTCTCGAATCCAACCCAGACAATGAAGCAGAAGAGGACGAGGAGAACGACGAAGCCAACGAAGACGATGACATCGACGATAGCCCATTACCCCAAGTTCTACTAAGATTCATATTCGAACTAGGTTTAGAATTGGGGTTAGTCAGTTGGTACTCCACGGTGCTGTACGTCGGAAAAAGCTCCGCCGGGAGGTTGTTCTCGCCGATTCCGGCGTAGGATCGGGGGAAGGAGTTTCTCCGGTAACAGAAGGGGCAAACCCAGATCCGAGACTGGTAATCGACGCGGGCGTAAGGGTTTAAAACGGCGCCGCACTGGGTGCAGATCAGAGGATCGTAAGGCAGTAGTGGGAGGTCGGCGAATTGCATTAACGGAGTGCACATGATTGAGAGAGGGATTACCAGAGCTGTAGCTTCGGATTTGGACACTGGCCATGAGTTCCACGACCACCGGAGGCCTTCGATCGCCTCCAATTCCACAAAATCCATTTATGATATGCGAAAAAAAGCCAATCATGTATAAAGTTTATCTTGATTTCGTTTTCACAAACTCAAGAAGCAGAAAAAGGGGAGTTTTCTGGAAAAAGAGTGAGGATTGATAAGCCTTGAAAGGGTTAGGTTTTAGGGTTTGCGGAAAGTTGTGAGTTTGGATGGGAATTCCACTTGGAGTGGCGGATGAACAACTGAGGGTTGAAGGTAGCGGCCACGATCGGGAAGGTATAAAGTAGCAATTTTATTCTCCAGCGAGATCATGTGATTACTGCAACAGACAGAAACATAATGCTTTGTTTCGATCTCGTGGAAAAGAAAAGAAAAAAAAGGAAAAGTAATTGAGGTGAAATTTGTTAAGAAAATTAATTATTTTTTATTGTTTGATTTCGAAAATAAATAAAAAAAAGTAAGAGGGAAAAATATTTTTTTTTGTTTGGTTTCAAGAAGAAAATAGAGAAAAAAGAAAATGAAATGAACTAAATGCTAGAGAATTTTAAGAAAATTCTTTTTGTAATTTTCTCTTGTCATTTTTAGGAAATTTCTTTTGCTTTTTTCTTTTATTTTTTCTTTTTCTTTTTCTTTTGTATTGAAAACCAAACAAGGAGGAGGAAAAATTTCTTATTTTTCTTTCTTTTCTCATTTTTCCCTTAAGTTTTAAACAAAGTGTAAGTGTCCATCTTTTCAAATCCTTAAGTTCGAAAAAGAAAAAAATCTTTCAAATGGGTACAAAAAATGTACCGTTAAATTTATTAAATATTCACCGTAGATGTGGATTTCAATTTATATAATTACATAAAATTTATACTTATTATTGTTATACAATAGTTCTTTAATAATTTTTTTATACTTCGCAAAAATTACTTAGTTTATTTGTTTTACAATTTTTAATGTCTTTAGTATGTTTTTTTTTAATTTTGACTCATATTTTTGAATTTTAAAATCTTTTTGGTCTAAATAAATGAAAAAACAAAAAAAATAATTAACAAAAAACTATCCATAAAAATTTTAAAATATTAAATAATATCAACTTTTATTTAAGAAAAATAATTTCATCGAAACCCAGTCTATCGTAATTTTAGTAGTTCACTTATGAATTTTAAAGATTGTGATTGCAGATCAATTCATGATGATCTAAAATAACTACTAACCTTTTGAGGTTCTTTTGGCAAAAAAGAATTCAATATTAATGTTACTGTATTTTTATCATGCGTGAAATAATTTGATAATGTCAACTTGCATGTTATATTTTTGTGAATGATTATTGTGATAGTTATTATACTCATGTCCTATTGACCTCGAAATTTCAAATATTGTTAACGTAAGCACTAATCAAAAAGTTAAAAAAAAAACAGGAGGTGAAATAAAAAGCAATATTTACGTTTCCTGAAAATTAAATAATATGGATAGCCGCAATGCATCACAGCCCATGCTTATCATATTACTTTATTTTATCCTGATCATCTTGGAATTTTAACGTATATTGAGTATTGAGTATTTAGAATAAAAATATATTATGATATATTTTTGCAAGAGATTATTTGCAACGACAATCATGTATGTGCTTACTATATTAACCTTGAAATTCTTGAACACTATTCAATGAAAAGGAATGATAATGTAATGTGAGTTAGTTTGGCCAAATCCAAATTGGCACTGTGCAACGAAAGGTTAATATTATAATTCAATCAAATAAAATTGTGCTATTTTTACCTAAATTTTTCTATTTAGTACAAATTAAGTATTCAATGCTTGAAAATAAAAATATAGAATTGTAGTGGCTCAGACCATAGTGTGAATTAGCCAGGATGTCACTAACCTACCAGGCCGAAGTGTGAATCAACAAAAATGTCAAGTGGTCTGAACTTTCCAGAGTAGATCGCAACTGTGGCCGAATCGCCAACGTGGGTCACCGTGATGCCAAACATCCAATTGCCCTGGAGTATCTTGACATGGGACGGAAATGTCGAGCCCATGGGCTGTCATTGTGCCAAGCGGCTGGCTGGTCCTTTTGAGAATGAAAGGTGGCCCGAATAAGAAAATGAAAAGATATGGTAAGGTTCCTTGTTTAGGAAACCCTTGCGCTTTGAGAAAACAATCAGATTTGGTAATACCCAATTTGGAAAAGGGATATAGAAAGAAATTCGTGACGAATGGGGAAAGAATCCCACGATATTCGGTTACGAAACGGAGCCACTTGATTGCTTATAAATACAGGATTACGAGACAAAATCAAGTATACTAATAATCACAAGTGCAATTACTATTGTGATTTTATTTTACGTGTTCAAACTTAAGCATAGTTGATAATGCCTGGGTGATACTAACAGTAATTATTTTCGAATCCATCTATTATTTTCGTTGACCATTGCTATAAGGATTTATTTTCAAATAAACTCAAGTTCAATGATAGACAATTTTTTGAAAATTATTCTAGATGGTGACTTATTATACCTAAATTATATGTCAATTGACAATTCTAATTTTATTTGCTCGCGATAACTAAGAGTAGAACAAAAGAAGTAAATAGTCATTTCGTCAATGACTTGGTTGAATTCATTTCCTATTGCTAGCTCGTTTGAAAGTACATATGCACCATTGATCTTGATTTTATTTCCCCAATAAAATCCAAGTTCCGACATATCCTAAACCAATTAAAATAGGAGAAACAATAAGTCTATATATACACCTTTAGGTTTATACCCTCTCACACCCTTACCAAGGTGGCACTTGGGCCCCACCCATATAACCCTAAAAAAAAGTCCAATTTTGATTTTCCCCCCAAATTGATTTGGCCCCAAATTCACTTCTAGCACGCGCATTTCTGGAGAGAGAGACCGGGAAGAACTCCGGCGACCAAACCACCACCGCGTTGCACCGCCCAACTGCCGCAACCTCCACCGCTGTGACCACATTGCCCTCCAAACTCCTCCACTACTGTGACCTTCATTGCCACTGAACTCCATTGCGACCTTGACTGCCGCAAAGAGTTGATGTTTACACACTATTCATTTACACACAAATAATCGACAATTAGAATGTGCTGCATTAGTTTTAGCATTAAAATCAACTTTAAATGGCACACGCTTCCTTTGTTACTCTTCTCTTTCTCCAATTGTAATTAACTCCTTCATCTGACATTCGCTCCAAACTTCACCTACTTTTGTTTCACCTAAAGAATAAACTATTTTTCCCAACAAATTGGTCATGAAAATAAACTATTTTCCCAACAAATTGGTCATGAAACTCTCTAACCTTTTCATTCGTGTAGACACTATGAAATTGCTTCTCCAAATCATTGTCAGTTATGCAAGGAATGAAAGAGTTCTAACTTTTCATATCTTTTTGTTTCTCACTTGTCACATTTTTGGCCAATGCATTTTCATATTGCTCAATAAATTGTTTCAAGGTTATCTTAGAATTAATGTAACCATCAAAATATGCATTCACACTCTCGTTTCTTTGTGTGGATGACATTCTCGCTGAGAACGCATCTTTCACATAAGCAAGCACCTACCGTTCCTTTTCCAAATACAACCCATGTAATCATGCGTTACTTTGAAACTCGTACTTTTTGATCAATGCATTCCAAACAGTCTCAAATTCCTCGATTGTCAGTGAATTGTAAATAGCTTGGCGATAAGGATAACTAGTTTTTTCATAAGTTTCACCCACTCAATTTTTCTAGCACCTTCTTCATAATGTGCTATATGCACTCACAAACACCATAGCCTATGGTTCTTTGGCTTATGTTCCTCCACCTGTTTATTTAGCCACTTGAAACATGGCTCATGTTCAATCTTCTGAATAAGCTAAAACATGGAAATTTTGAACACTGATGTTCTAAGAACTTATGTGGCAGAAGCTCCCTCTTCTCTGTCGATCGAACAATATTGGCCTCTCTTCGATGCTTGATCGTGCTTCCATTTTTAGTCAGAGTGTTCTGCTTGGCTTGCTTCCTCTCTCCTTTGGCTTCCTCCATCTAAGTGTGTAGCTCGATTTCTCTCATCAACTTGTCCATGTTGGATGGAGGGGACAAGTAATAGATGCTCAAATATTTGAATTTTGGAGTCCATGCTGAGCTTAAATGATGTTACTGTTATTTTCAGGTCATACTCCTCGATTTCGTTGTATAGCTTCCAATATCGAGTCACATACTATTTTAGCGGCTCAACCTTTGCCTTCCTCAGGTCGAGTGGAGCATCTACTTCCTTCTTGACCTTTGTACTCGTAATGAATTGAGCCGAAAAGGTTAGCTTGTAAAGATCCTTCCAACAAGAGATTGACCCTTTTGGCAATTTGTCAATTAAAAGATGACTGAGCTTTTCGAGACTGGACAGTAAGAGTTTGCACATTAAAATGTTGTTGGTAAAGTAAAGGGACATCATCTGTCGGTAGTGCACCAATTGGGTATATGAGTCGATTTTTTATTCATATTTGTTGAATTTTGGATGGGCGAAACCTGGTGGGGGTTTGAACAATTCAATTTTCTACGTAAATAAGGATGAGATAAGCCAATTGTGTGCAATTTCAAATTTGGACCAAGCCAGCCTTGCACTACGAGCTAGCTCTAGACCGTCGATTCTTTTTGCCCACTTGACCTAATTGTGGAAATACTCTCTAAGACATTTGAACAATCTCTCCTCGTTACGACCAGATTACGCGATTGTATGACTGATCGTTTGGTGATGAGAGTTATGGTCGTGTCAGACCGGACTACTATCATCTTTTAGTCCTCGAATCGCTGGAAGGTCGAAACCCGTCGTTCACCGCGGTCCATGTCCAATTGTTGCCCAAGCATTTAAGTACACGTACATGACGAATTCTGTTCAAATTATGACTCTCAGTACCAACGGCTCGTGTTCCTTATCGGTGGTGCACTGGTACATGCCCTATTATTTCCTAGTTCTATGCCAAGGGAGGAGTCTTGGATCTAGAGTAACCTTTTTCCCGAACACGACTTGTGGTGGGAGCTTGATTCTTTTAAGCTTTGACCCAGAGCTGTAGCACCTCCTGGCACAGGTTATCCAGGGCTTGGTCCCTCTTTTCAAGTTCCTACTCTAGGCTGAATGTAAGCCTGTGTGGTCAACCTAAGGACCCCTTTGGTGAATGAGGCCCTTCTGACTCAACCTCTTAGAATAATGCGCGCTTTTCTTTAGGTGCAGACAGACTGCTAGGAGTTTTCTCGTTGGTTCTAGTTGTCCTGACTTTTTCAATAGCATTGAACCTACCATGATCAAATCATGAAAACTATTTAATCCCCGACGAAGTTGCCAATTGTGGGATACCTAGATCTGCAAAATCTGATCCGATGTACCTCTTAGATAGGAGTAGTACCTAATATCTGTGGAAGGAACAACTCATTTGTGCCAGCTCATAGATGCCAATCGAAAGACACTCCAATACTCAAGTTGGGACACGCAGTATAAAGCAAAAAAGTAATTGTACTTGTAATTGATTGTGTATCTCGTTGGGTTTCGTAATTTCCTTTATATAGGTGATTATATGTCCCATAGTTGATAGTGAAGTCATCCTGGAATCCTTTCTCGAACGATTGAGGATTCCATTGCAGAATCCTTCTAGAACTTTTGGCTTTCCATACCAGGCTTCTTTTCAAAGGCCTAGATTCCTTCCTGATGTTCCGAACGACGGGTTGACACTCGACAACAGAAGATTCTGTCGAACCAGCTCACTATTTAGCCTTTGAGCCAAGCCTGTTGTCACAGCCGCATCTCTGGGATTGGATACAAAAAAAAAATACCATATAAGTATGGTGTAACCCATGTAACTTTTACGATATATATACATAAGGTTGTCAAAAAAAAAAAAACAATATGTACACATGCTAACAGAGTCAAGTCCAAACTATGCTCCTCTCAACTATGGGCTAGACTCAGCAGTAGACCCACGTACAGTCACATACCTGAAAAGAAAACACCGTGGGAGTGTGATCTATCAACATGCTCAGTGAATGCAATTATTCTTTAGAAAGAAAAAAAAAAATAAAATTGTAAATATATCGGCCCTAAGCCAATCACATAACGTCACTAAGACAGTACCAATAACGCTACTAAGGCAACACCCAAAAAAACGCCACTAAGGCCATATCCGTTATGTCACTAAGGCAATATGCATATCGTCATTAAGACTATTAATACATGAAAACAGCTCCACGCCACGCAAATGTATTACAAACAACTAGAACTTTTGTTCAATATATGCTAAAATAAATAAGCACACCCACCTCGACGGCTCGACAAATATACCAACCACAAATCACTCGTTACGCGGAGTCGTAGCACCCATCATCTCTTTTGAACCTAACATAAGGCATATCAAATATACACGTGAGTATGAGTGATAACACTAATTGTAAACAATTTCTTCAACTCTTCTTTAAACCATATCTCAAGTAGACGAGGAGTAAAAAAAAAAATGTAGTTAAAATAAGCATGTAAATCATAGATACATCTGTTCTTTGCACCTTGCAATACAAAAAAAAAAATTCATTTCAAAGCCTTAAACTTCCAAATTATAAATTCCAATCATCATCTTCCACCAACCAATTTCCAGTTTTAGAAGCTAGGATTTTCCAGCAAACAAAGCCCTTATCAATTTGTAGTGCTAATTTCTGCACCTAAATTTACAGTTTTAGCACTCTAGAACATGATTTCAATAAATAAAGTCACTTTTCAGCAATAAAAATTCAGTTTCAGCACTTTCCATTGCAATTTTAGTTTCCAACAGCACAGTTTCAGCATGTAGCACTTCAATTTCCAGCTCCTAAACTACATTTCCAGCAATTATAACTTACAATTCCAGCATCTAAAATACAAATTTCAGCTTTGAAACCCTTTTCTCAGCAATTGTTTTTACTTTCATCATAACAGAATTTTTCTTTCTTTTTCCAGCAGCCTAGATCGTAGTTTTCAACGAATAACGTCAATTTTTCAGCATCAACAACCAATTCAAGCAAGAAAAAAAAAAGATATGTTTTGTAGAACCCTAAACTCACATGTTCAAAATCTATTAAGAACGAAAATTATTAAGGAACAAATCAGTTTGTTCTCTTTTCAATACCTAAATAGAGAAATCTAAGTATACCAAGGATAGAATCTTACCAATTTCACCCAAAATCTGTATCTCCCTTCCTCTCTTACCCGATCTCACTTTCTCCCTCTATCGTCATCTCTCTCTCTCTCTCTCCCTGGACAATTCCAAAACCGTTCAAATTCTTTTGTTTTTATTTTTTATTATTAGTTTTCTTTTTCCTATGATACATTCATATCTCAATAGTTTTAAAATACTACACGTGCACACCAGCACATTTGCTTCATTTATTTCACAATCAACCCCTGAAATTATATCAAAATTTCACTTCTACCCCACATGAGACAAATTTAGTTACTTTACATTTATGTAAATATGTTTTTTTCTTTTTTTTCTTTTTTTTAATCCTAAGTGTTGTGTTTCACAACTTTCCTCCCCTTAAAAGAATTTTGACCCGAAATTCACTTACCTTATTGAAACAAATGAGGATATTGAGCTTTCATATTCTCCTCGCTCTCCCAAGTTGCCTCTTCAATTGCGTGACTCTTCCACAAGATTTTCACCAATGGTATCGTTTTGTTACGTAACACTTTTCTCTATGGTCTAGAATCTCCACCGGCATCTTCTACATAAGTCAAATCCTCCTTCAACATTATCGGCTCATAAGTCAACACATGGGATGGATTCGGAATATACTTCCGTAGCATGGACACATGAAACACATTGTGAAGTCGAGACAGCTCATATGGTAATGCCAAACGATACGCTGTATGCCCAATCCGTTTAATAATCTCATAAGGCCCAATATATTGTGGACTCAACTTCCCTTTCTTACCAAATCTCATAACCCCTTTCCATGGAGATATTCGAAGAAATACCCAGTCACCGATTGCAAATTCTAAGTCTCTTCTCCGCTTATCAGCATAACTTTTCTAGCGACTTTGTGCTATTTTTAAGCGATCTTGTACCACTTTAATTTTATCACTTGTGTCCTGAACCATTTCGGGTCCATACAATTTTCTTTCCCCAACTTCACTCCAACACACAGGTGTTCTACACCTCCTACCATACAACGCTTCATATGGCGCCATGCCGATGGTGGTCCGATAACTGTTATTATAGGCAAATTCCATTAATGATAAATGGTCATCCCAGTTACCTTTGAAGTTTAACACACAAGCACACAACATATTCTCTAAAGTTTGAATAGTTCGTTCAGATTGTCCATCTATCTGAGGATGAAATGCTATACTGAATTTCAAGGTAGTACCCATAGCTTGTTGTAAATTGGGCCAAAATCTAGAAGTAAATCTAGGATCTCTATAAAAAATAATAGATACTGGAGCCCCATGTAAACGGATAATCTCATCAACATATAGTCGAGCATACCTCTCGATAGAGTAAGTAGATTTCATGGCCAAAAAATGTGCTGACTTAGTCAAACGATCCACAACGACCCAAATAGAATCATAGCCTTTTTGAGAATGAGGGAGTCCTGTCACAAAATCCATTGTGATATGCTCCCACTTCCACTCAGGAATTGGAAGAGGTTGTAACAAACCAGCAGGTCTTTGATGCTCAACCTTTACTTGTTGACACACTAAACATCGAGCTACAAATTCGGCTATCTCTTTCTTCATCCCAATCCACCAATAATGCTCTATAAGATCACGATACATCTTAGTACTACCGGGATGCATGGTATAAATTGAGCTATGTGCCTCCTCCAAAATCTCTTTCTTCAAGGTTTGCTCACTTGGTACACATAATTGATTTCCAAAGAATTATAACCCATCATCTTGAATAGAAAAATCTGTGTGAGTCTCTTCTTTGGCTTGATTTCTGATTTTCTCCAATTGCGGATCCTGGAATTGGGTCTCCCAAATACGATCTATCAGTAATGGTCTCACCCTAAAGTGAGCTATCAAAGCATCAGTACCTGTCATTGCCAACTCCACCCCCATCCAACTCAACTCAATAAGAATATCAACACGTGTACACTGAACACATGCCAATCTACCTGAAGATTTCCTACTCAAAGCATCTGCTACCACATTGACTTTTCCTGGATGGTAGTGAATAGTGCAATCATAATTCTTAATTAATTCCATCCATTGCCTTTGCCGTAGGTTCAACTCCTTTTGTGTAAACAAATATTTCAAACTTTGATGATCTGTGAAAATTTCACAAGCCTCGCCATATAAATAGTGTCTCCAAAACTTTAAAGCAAACACAATTGCTGCTAATTCTAGATCACGCGCCGGATAATTGCGTTCATGATTTTTTAGTTGTCTTGAAGCATAAGCAATTACTTTTTCCCGTTGCATCAACACACATCCCAAACCATGGTGTGAATCATCACTGTAAGTAACAAAGTCTCCTCTCCCAGAAGAAATAGTCAATATTGGAACAGAAACTAGTCTGGTCTTTAATTCTTGGAAACTCTGCTCACAAGTGTCAGTCCACTCAAATTTTACGGCTTTCTAAGTCAATCTAGTCAACGGCTTAGCAAGGGCTAAAAAACGCTAGATAAACCGACGATAATATCCTGCCAAACCCAAGAAATTTCTGATTTCAGAGACAATCTAATCAGTTTGTTCTCTTTTCAATACCTAAATGGAGAAATCTAAGTATACCAAGGATAGAATCTTACCAATTTCACCCAAAATCTGTATCTCCCTTCCTCTCTTACTCGATCTCCCTCTCTCTCTCTATCGGCATCTCTCTCTCTCTCTCTCTCTCTCCCTGGACAATTCCAAAACCCTTCAAATTCTTTTGTTTTTATTATTAGTTTTCTTTTTCCTATGATACATGCATATCTCAATCGTGTTAAAATGCTACACGTGCACACCCAGCACATTTGCTTCATTTATTTCACAATCAACCCCTGAAGTTATATAAAAATTTCACTTCCACCCCACATGAGACAAACTTAGTTACTTTACATTTATGTAAATATTATTTTTTTTCTTTTTTTTTATCTTAAGTGTCGGGTTTCACATCTGTACTCTGGCACTTTATACGTCCAGTTCGACTATCAGCACAATCACCCACACGCCCATCAGATTGACTAAATAGGTCGGCCTGACCTTTCATCCCACTATATATATAGCTAGTCCCGTTGGCTACTTCTGTACATTATCTGTGAAGAAGCTAAAGATCATCTACTGGGATATTAAGGTGTCAAATCTTGCCGAATACAAGAATTGGCTATTAATCCTCTTATGTATAAGAATCATTTGATGATATTTATTTCCTTAAATGGTTTTTTGATGCTCTGTATTGAACTTGATTTAATTATAGTCAACCTCATATAATTGATGTAGTATTAATATGTCGTGACTCTTTAAATTTAACTTTCGTATATACATAATTACATATATAAAAATGGCCACAAATATAAAATTATGGCTAGGAAAAGAATATACACATTATTAGAAGGAATCAGGGCCGGCCCAAGCCACAGGCCCACCAAGCCGTCGCCTTGGGTCTCCAATTTTTGGGCTACAAATATAGTCCAAAAATATGAAAAGGTATTAAATACGGGACCCCCATAATTTTGCAAATGTTATGCAATTGACTCTGATAGGGAGATTATTGTTTTGCATACCTTGAGGTTAGGAGTTCAAAACCTAAAATCTATAGCTTTCGTATTAAAATATTTTCAGCTTGAAATTTTAAAATTAAAGTTGTTTGAAACCAAATGCTTCACCCATTAAACCAACTTACCTAATGGGTTGTTAATTAAACACTTTTATAGATAGTAATTTAAAGATCATGGTTGTTTGACCCAACATTTTGTTAATGAATTTTATTTAAAAAAATTGATTGGATGTATTTTTTGGTAGGCTTATTTTTTTTCTTCCGTCAAATATTTCTTATCTTTCAATTTTATGTGTATATATATATTTTTTATTATTTTTGAGTAAATTAATTTAAATAGTGCAAAAAATTTATATTTTAAAGAAGTAGATTAATTTTTATGTCAGTAGTTCGTTTACTTACGATATTCATATTTTTAATTTTTATTGAAGATGATTCAAAAAATTATAGATTTTATTATTTTAAGTCGAAAATAAATTTTCATCCCAAAGTAGATATATTATTAATTGTGTGATTAAGGATATACATGTTATAAAATATTTTTTATGAGATTTCAATTATGTTCATAAAGTGAGAAATTATTTTGGTCGTTTAGTGTTAATTTTTACTTAAATCAAGTAAATTGTGAAGTAACCAAAAAAATATTTAATGTTTTGTAATTATATAGCAATCTTCAAATAGGTATTTTTTATTTGTGAATATGCTAAGAAAATATATAGGAGGCCCATTTTTTTAAACTCGCCTAGGGCCCCGAATATCTCAGGGCCAGCCCTAGAAGGAATATAAAAGTAATGACAATGAATGAATGCCCATCAACATGCACATGGCTTTGTTCCCTTTCTCCCTTTGGTTATGATTTTATTAGCCTTTCTCATCCACCAGTATAATTATATAACAATAAATTAATGAATACAAAAACATTACAAGATATGGAGGATCTGTTTGGGGGAATAATGTAGCATTAAAATTGAAGGAATAAAAAAGCTCACAACAACTGTGATCTCAATGACAAAACCAAACAAGATATATGTATAAAAAATACAAACAAGATTATTAGACAGAGCATTAGCAATAAACAAGCCAGACAATAGTTATGTTTATCACTCCTTGTCCATTACAAATGTCCAGATATTTAATATATCTTTATACTATATGTCAAACAAATTAAGTTACAGACACATCCAAACAACACCCATCTTCTGCAAGTGTCTCATTCAGCACCTGCTCTTGCATTTCTCCATGGCTCTTGGTGCTGAAATATTAATAAAATTGTGATTTAGAAAAAAATAAAATATTTCTGACCAAAAATTAAAACAATTTCACTAAAATCTAGAAACCAAGTAAAAGTTCACTTTTTTCATTTTGTGTGCTTATCTTGGTTCAACTTTTTCTTAAATTGAACATAGTATTTTAATTTTTCTGATTCATCTCGTTCAAACGAAATATATTATGGAACTTGACCGATCCATCTCAAAAGTCAAATAAATTAACAAGAAAATAGCCCATCAGAAATAAAGAGGTAGAGGTGATCTAAAGCTACTGCAGCTAGAACTATATAAGATTGCAAACTGAAAGTAATCAGAAAATTGTAAGAGAAATTAAATTTTATCCTTTATTTATATCATAAGGTATTTTTTTTTTCTTTGTTTGGCATATACGTGAAGTACTTACCAAGTCCAATTGCTTCTGATCCTTTCATTATGCGAAGCCGCTTGCATGAATCAACAAACATCCTATATAACATTAAATAAAACTCCGGTCAATAATGTATCTTTAATTTCTAGTATATTTTTCTTTCAGGATATGTGTATTTTTTTTTTAGTAGTACTAGGTGTTTTATATGTGACTATGTTCTATTTTCTCATCAGGGGTACTTTCTTGGTAGGAATAATTTTCACACATTATATCATTTTATTTTATTTTCTTTTATTAATTTATTGGATTTTTATTTTAGGTAAGGCTACTGAAAATTCTTTCATGTAAGTATTAAAAAAAAAAGGAAATGAGAAAAACTTACTCCCAAGGGACATCCCCCACGAGCATCCAGTCTCCATCCTTATCTTCATATGTTGGCACATACTCCGAGCTATTTAACAGATCCATCAACTTGGTCTCACTCATAAAATCTATCATTCTTTGGGTCCCACACTTACCTATATTATTATTGCCAAAAAAAAACAAACAAACAAATTAAATGAATTGGAGTTATTATTAAATGGGTAAATTCCAGAAATACCCCTTTGATTTTTAGCAGAATTATGCTACATATTTCTGTATTTTTCAAAATCACTCTACACATCCTTACTTTCTTGTTCTATGTAACATTCAAGTCCGATTGCCATAATATACTTTTTATTTGTTGATGAAAATACCTCTATCTTTTTCTATATAATTGATGCCTTATCTTTTTATGCTTTGGAGGAATTTTGTTGAAAAGTTCTGTTCCTACTTTTTACGTTAAATCTAATAAAATTATTGATGAGTCTCTGAGTAACATAAAAATTAAAAAAAAATTAATTTTTTTTAATAAACTTCACTAATCTTAATTTTAAAAAAAAAATATTTATCTTTTCAAAACTTATTAAAAATTTATATAATTCTTTATTCTTTATACTTTTGTTGATCTATTGAAATATAATTTTTTTTGTCATTCTTTTCATCATTTCATAGTCTTGATGAGAGGAATAAAAAAATACAAAATTTTAACATGTTTTGAAAAGATAAAAATAAATTTTAAAAATGATTTCTTTTGAGATTATTGAATTTTTTTAAAAAAATTTAATTTTTCTTACCTTTTATGTTCCCTTTTTTGAGTCCTGTAAGTAATCTTACCAAATTTAACGTAAAACTTACCAAAAAAAAAACATTTTAAACAAAATTCTCGAAAAACAATTAAGGGCAACAGGTATTTAATGTATGAACTTATCTTTTTATTTTTATGAAAATAAGACATCAATTATGTAGAAAAAGAGGGAGGTATATATTTTTGTCAATAAATAAAATGTATTAAAGAAATCTCTACGCATTGAATTTGAATGTTACACAAAACAAACAAGCAAGGGTGTGCAAAGTGATTTTAAAAAATATAAAAATATATAGTGTGATTTTATAAAAATCGGGAAGATGTTTTTGAAATTTATTCTTATTAAATTGGGTCCTAATAACATTGACGTAAACACATTACTATTCTCACTTACCCACAGTAAAGGAACTGAACATTTTGGCCAAGGCATCAGAAAGTTCTTGGTAAGTCTTGTACATCTTCAGATCCACCTTTCGGAGGTATGGTGCTCCATCCATGCAGACCTTCACAAATGCGCCGCCGCTAGTCTTTTCTGCCGCCTCGGGGACGGTGCTCTTTTGAGACAGAATGTTCTTTCTGAAAGACCTAACTGGTGGCCAACCCACAACCTGTGCCCTAACCACCAAAAAGAAAAATTATAAGAAAGTCTACGAACACAACACGAAAAAAATACATCGCAAATGTTTGTTAAATGACGACGATTGCCAGTTATACACACACACACTATATATATATTGATAATTGATATTTTAGCATTGTTTCAAAGCGAGCAATTCGAGATCTTGTGATTAAATTTCACAACGTAGTTGCTAAATAAAACAGTTCCATAAATTTGGTCCAAGGATGAATCCAGAGGAACTATGTAGTTGCCAAGGTCATGGGTTTGAAAATTACTGGAACCACATATTTGGAGCCAGTGAAGATTTATCTGGTCATTAATTTCAAGATTTCAATGACTAGTCAGTAATAAGTTAGAACATATTCAAAATTGACAAGATATTTCGACTATTAAAAAAAATATACATATATATTCACAAAAACACTCGAAAACTCTTTTATCATACTATTAGATATTTTTTGGTATTTTTTTAAATGATAAGGGTTTTTATCCGTCAAGTTTTATCTGTCATTTGATTTGTTTATTATTGACTAGTTTTCGAAATTACTTATGATTATATTTCCACTTATCTTTGGTAGAAACCCCACATAGATCTAAATCCTCCAATGCACCCTCCATCAGAGATAATTAATCACCTCATGATATAATCTATATGTACATG
This sequence comes from Arbutus unedo, assembly GCA_014822125.1. Taxonomy (NCBI): domain Eukaryota; kingdom Viridiplantae; phylum Streptophyta; class Magnoliopsida; order Ericales; family Ericaceae; genus Arbutus; species Arbutus unedo. The sequence continues at coordinate 25,611 of JABCMJ010006982.1, forward strand.
TTCCAGATATAGATCCTCTCATCCTCCATTAGAGATGAAAGTTCTAGTACCAACATGAAGGGCTAGCCAGTAGCCACCATGTTCTAAGCCTAATTTCGTCAGCTAAACAGAAAGGTGCACGTGTATGCATAGGTGTAACCACTTAATATTTAGGCACCAAAATTCCTAATTTCTTACCAAAAGTCAAAAGCACTGTCTTTCGTATCATGAAATTCATACATTTCAAAACTATAGCCACACGAAATAACAGTACTATTGACAAAACCCTCGAGGGTTCACTGAGTGGAGATCAAGACGAAATATAAATTTGGATAACTACATATTTAAAGTCACTAGAAGTTTACTTAATCAGGAGACAAGAGTGAAATCAGAAATTTAATCTATTCTGAGCTAAAAATAAATCGACTAAAAATAAATTGGACTACAAATAATAAGATATACCCAAATTTTACATATAAAAAAAAGTGAAGGTAACTTTCAGTGATTAATCGCTTATAGCCCAATATAGGCTCTCTTTGGTTTTGTCTTTGCCCTAAGTACTACTCGACAACACGTGAGATATAGTCTAAACTGACTCGATATTTCGTTTATCGAAAAAAATAAATGGACAAAAACTTTGAGAGACAGTATATACTCACTTAGCCGGTGGATCCTTTTTGGAAGGAAGGAGATTTTTTTCCTTGGGCGAAATGTTATTCTTCATCTTCTCCTTCAAATCAACAACAGATTCGTTGATATGCTGAAGGTTGAGTTTGAGATCAACCTCTGTTTCAGAAAACCCTCTCTTTCCGGTGATCTTCACCGCAGTCTCGCCTCCACCTGATCCCACGCCTCCACCTGGCAAACCAAGGCACAACTCTGTTTCTTTAAAATTCAGCCCATCTCGCTCTTCGCCGAGCAAGTTCGACATCTTCCGGCCAACTTCCAGGGAAATTCCGGCCAACTTTCTTCTACTCGAATTTAAACACTAAGAGAGAGAGAGACAGAGAGAGAGAGCAATAATGTAACAGTGCGTATGGGTTCATGTGGATATATACGGGTGGATGCATATAATTTGTGTACAATCACCACAAATACACACAAGGCAGTAGTAATTTTTCATGGGACCCGCACATACTATGCAGTGAATGTGGGACCCGCACATACTACACAATGCAGTGAATGAGGGACTCATGAAAAATTATGAAACTATTTTTGGCTGCATATTCTGTCCCCTGTAAGGTTTTGAGTGGTAGCAACTTTGACACGTGATCGAAAAGTACATTGTACGTTGATTTGCTTGGATCAAGGGCTCATAAGAGTGTTCATAATAAAAGAAAATAAAAAATCTAAGAATATATATGTGTTTGGATCTCAAATTATTAAATGTACATGTGGTTTATAAATTATTAAAGAGGGGTAAAGATTTGTTATGGTAAAGAATGGGTTCCAAGGCAAAGGCTAGGGCTGACCAGGCTGAGGCAGAGCGTGACTCTCTTTTTGAGAAAGCGGAGAGAGCGCATGATGAAGGCCAACTCGGCATCAAGAGGGATTTTCAGCTCGCTATCGAGTTGAAGGCCTAAAAGCTAGATGATTAGCTCGTGCTGGCTACCATTTGGCTGGAATCGGCCCCCGAGGAAGCAATTATGTCTTCCAAAGAATCAGAGGAGTACCAAGCTGTCTTGGTCTCTCTTTTCGATGCTGGTTTTTTGAATTGAATCTTTAGTCTAATCTTATTCGGATTTTATCCTTTTTTATATGATATAAATTTGGGTATCTAGATCCCCGTTGGACTCTACTCCCTCCCCTTTCTATATGTGATCCTTAGGCCTCTCCATTTTCTTCACTGAAATTTTGGATTATTACGTTCCGAAAGATTTCTTTAGGTATTCTCTCTCTTTTTATGTATTGGTTAATTTGATTTTTGAGTTAAGATTTATTATTTTAAAATTGTGTTCATAGTTAGAGTTTATTATTTTAAAAGTGTTAATAATATATACTTTAATAGGTGAAATTGTCCTTACTAATTTACCTTCATTTTTTTATGTTTTTTTGCCTCGCTTTCTTCCTGGCTTTCTTTCTCTTCCTGGTGATAGGTAGGTTAGGTCCTGTTATTTTTTCGATTTTTGCTTTCCTGATGATCTCTCTCTTAATTTCTCCCCCGTTAATGTTCTTTTTCTTTTTTCGTTTTATCCTTTTTTTTCTCTGTTACATTATTAGATAATTTCTTCGCTTAAAATGTTATATATATTTTTATTCTTTAATGTTAACTGTTGGTTTAATATGTAATCTGTATTTTGTCCTAACAGATAAAGTTATCTGTTTGCGATCATGTCTTTAGCAAAAATAAAATAACTAGAACATGTAATATTATCTGTTGCAATTTGATTAAAGTATATATAATTTGCACTATTTTATAATATTATCTGTTGCAATATTATCTGATAATATGATAATATTATCTGCAAATGCCATAGATAATATTATATTATCTATGTTTTTGTTGTTTAATTATGTTATCAAGCAATGTTATCTAATAATATTATCAGATAATATTATTTGCAAATGCCATAGATAATGTTATCTAATAATATTATGTATTGATTTATATGTAAAGATGTTTTTAAAACAGTGTATCAAAAAAACTTCCGACTCTAGTTTATTTCTTAAATGAACTAATTACATTACAAATCCTTTATTTTGGACTTTTGCCCGGGAGACCCAAAAGGTAATGGCTACTTCATATCTATCATGCTATTTTAGTCAAAGCTATTCGATAATTTTTGTTTCAACTCTCAAAAAATTAATGTTTGTCAATTTTCGTAGATTTTTTATTTTGATCTTTACAAGGCCCAACTAATCAAATAGGGGCATGACACGGTACGGACACAGATTAGGCAAACTACATACATGAACTATACCGTACTCGTAAGTTAAACTGAACATAGAGTAATCTAACACTGTACAATACGATACGACGCACAATTAATAAGTAGACTAAATTAATTAAGCACGACACAAAGTACGTTAGGCACAGAAATAATTGACGCAGGTTCATTTAACACCTGTAACCTTGAGAACGTGAGAGTTAGGATGTGCTAATTTGCCTTTGCAATACGTGATCGATTTGCCCCCCATTCAAATAGGAAAATAGAATAAGGAAAAGAAGAGGAGCAGATGGTGTGAATGCACTTTCTCACATGCAG
>JABCMJ010006983.1:0-13490 GCA_014822125.1 Arbutus unedo
CATGCTTCATCCCTACCCTCAATACTCCATGCATTCTAACTTGATTATTGGATCGTCCTTGGCTGGGACGACCACCCCTAGCCACCGAACTTGTGTGCAGTAGTCAAAAAGAGAAGTTCGGAACAAATTATCATTTTTCGGCATCATCAAGTATAATATTATTGTTATTAGTAGTAGTAGTAGTAGTCTATGTTTATATCATTTCTTCAAGAGGAGTGATACGATTTTAGAAAAAAAATTTTCTAAATTTAAAATAATTTTTTAGAATTTTTGTGGAGCAAAAGACTTTTCCATTTTTCGATGTACGTCATTTGCTAGTGTGTATTTCCTTAATCATTTGAATTACATCATGTTGTAATCTGTCTCATCAGTTAAAAAACAGATCAGGGCTATCAATCAAATTAGGTGTGATTGCCATAAGTGGGCCTAAGAGAGATTGACGCACAAAATTGAAATGCAGAGGATTCAATCCATGAAGACTGGAAGAGAACCCAATCCGGGGAAAACTGTGAACTCTCTCTTACTTCATCAACCCGCAAATCATTATAAATACAATACCAGTCTCACTCTCTCTCTCTCGCTCTCACCCTTTGCATTTTCCCTCTCTTTCTCTCACTTGGCGGGAAACAAGTTTGTGATGCCTCTCTCTCCTTGAATCAAATGTGATGGGAAGTGGTTTCTCGCACCTCTTCCCCTGCTTAAATCAGGCAGCGAACCGGGCCGGTCATGACAACCCGGACTTGGTCTTCACGGCGTCCGAGCCGCTCGACGAAGCCCTGGGTCACTCCTTCTGTTACGTCCGGTCCTCCGCTCGTTTCCTCTCTCCTACGCCCTCTGATCGATTTCTCTCTCCGACTCACTCCTTCCGGTTCTCACCATCACACGAACCGGCGACAAAGTCCAAACATGCTGGCTTTCCAGAGACCGGTTTCAGGGCCATCTCCGGCGCTTCGGTCAGTGCCAACACTTCCACTCCCAGAACTGTCCTCCAGCTCGAGAATATTTACGATGATGCCATTGAGTCTGTTGGTTGTGGTGTGAGGGCGAGTATTGTTAATGGCTTTGAGAGTACGTCGTCCTTTTGCGCATTGCCTCTTCAACCGGTGCCTCGCGGAGGCGGAGGCTCCGGAGGTGAACCGTCGGCGTTTTTCATGTCGGGGCCGATCGAGCGTGGGGCCCTCTCTGGTCCGCTAGAATCGGACGGCGAGGGAGTCCCATTCTCGGCGCCCCTCGGTGGTGCTTACGTTAAAACGAAGAGGAACAAGGGCATCTCAGGAATTCGGAATGCCTTGTCCAGGAAATCCTTAGAGAAGAAGCGGCCGTGGGTCGTCCCTGTAAGGAACTTCGTTGGCGGCCGGAAAGAGGAGGGAGGAGGAGACCCGGAGGCGGCGAAGAAGGAAAGTAATAAGGTTCAGTGGGCGTTGGGGAAGGCAGGCGAGGATCGGGTGCATGTGGTCGTATCAGAAGAGCCTGGGTGGCTGTTCGTTGGGATTTATGACGGTTTTAACGGCCCTGATGCTCCTGAATTTTTGATGGGTAATCTCTATAGAACACTTTACAAAGAACTAGATGGTTTATTTTGGGATTCTGATGATACAAACCAATTAGTCCGAAACGCTGGTGGAGAGGTTTGCAATTTTGGGGAAGTTCAGGAAATTGGAGTTGAATTTAACGAATCGCAGAAAAATGACCGATCATCGGTTAGAAATGAAGAGATTGAGACTGGGATTAGAGGGAGGAAATTATGGGAATTTCTCGCTGAAGATCACCCGGGATACGGGTCAGATCTTCCAGGTTCAGATAGATTTGCATTTTCTGTAGACGACGCTCCGAAAAATGGGTTAAGTAGCCATAAGGAGAGCAGGAATTTGTTTCCATGGAGATTTTGGTTGGCGGCCAAAGAGAAAAATGAGGTGGAGAATATAGTTGAGGAGAGACATATGAAGGGTAAGGTGGGTCCTGTTGATCACGATTTGGTTTTGGGTGCAATGTCGCGGGCTCTGGAAGTAACTGAGCTTGCATATTTGGACATGACGCACAAGGTGCTTGATCAGAATCCGGAGCTTGCATTGATGGGTTCGTGTTTATTGGTTGTGCTAATGAGAGATGAGGATGTGTACGTGATGAATGTTGGTGATAGCAGGGCTATTGTGGCGCAGTATGAGCATGAAGAAGTTAGTACTAGCGCAGGCTCAAAGGGGTTTATGGATAACAGGTCGATCTCAGAGGACACAGTTGAGGAGTCAACAGAGGGCGGTCAGAGAAAAAATAAGGCGGTGGATGAAATTCCTGCTGAGGCCACGAGGTTATCTGCGTTGCAGTTGTCTACTGATCACAGCACAAGCATAGAAGAAGTAAGTAGAATAATGGAACATCTTATATCGTATTTGCATTTTCGTGTTGGAAATTTGTTTGGTTGTTAAATTAACCGTTACCACTTTGTAATGTGACTTATACCAACTGCTCATATTATGCTGAATAGGTAGGAACTGTGAACTACTTACTACTTCTGATGATTTTGATAAGTCGGGTCAACTCTAACTTGCCCTATAGTATTTATGCCCTATAGTATTTAGATTCTGGTGTCTATTTCTATACTGTTTATAGTCCAGTTTTTTAAAGAAGTATGAATTTCGTCAACATAATCACCTTCTCAACTGCTTATTGACTTTTCTGTTAAGTATTTAGGAACGTAAAAATAAGCAAACAAAGCAATGACCGGCAACTGTCACTTCTTTGTTACTAGGAGACTCTAGTGAAAGTGGGACCCCTATCTGTAGTGATTGGATCCTTGTTTAGTTCTCGAATTTATGTGTTTTTTTTCCTATTTGTTTCCCATGTCAACTACAATTTAATTTTAGCGAGAAATCCCAAGGAGGATGATTCTGTTTCTCTGAATTGACTGCTTCTGGAGCTATTGGGACTGTTATTATTAGTTCTTTCAGTTAAGTTGGTGACGCGTCTCTTACAACCAGAGGGAGAAGGGAGGAGCCTTATCATATTTTACCTAGCAACCTATAGGGGAACATTCTGCCAATCCTCTATAATCTCTTGTTTTTTCTACCAAATTTGTCATTGTTTTCCTTGTCTTTGATTTATGTGTAGCATGCTCTACTTTAGTTTGGTAATACCCTTTTGCCGTTTAGCACTTTGAAATTTTTTGTAAGAATTATCAAATCAATCCCTGTGATTGTGTCCTTGTACATGAGATTTACATGAATCGAACGCTTAGATGCATGCCGCACTCGGCGAGTAATCTATGTCATACCACAGGCATAGATTATTTCATAAGATCACTGGTTCTTGCTATCTGATGCTTCGCTGTATTGATCTGTGAACAAACCCAGTCAGAAGTCTCACCACAACTTGGTTCTTTCATGGGATTCACTAACCTGGGCACATCTTCCATGTGCAAAGATACGGTTGCAGAAGAAGTTTGGTATCATGCTCATGGATCACTTTGTTTGCAGGCAATTTTCTTTAGAAAGCCTTAAATGGTACCACACAGGTCCAGGATTTCCACCTCAATATATTACCAACTTTGGAGTAGTTATAGACCAAATCGATTTCATAGAGTTTCTTAATTCTACTCTTGAAGCTTGTCCACGTGAATCAAAATACCCCCTTTGGCGAAGACTTATTCAGTTTTAATGTCACCGTGTTTTTTGTCATTTTTTCTCAAATTTTGTCTAGCATGCGTAAAAATTTTTAGATTAATTATATTTCTCGACGAAATAATCTAGAAAGTAAAAAAATGAGCAAGAGCCTCAAAAAAAAAGTTTACTAAAGATGAAAAATGTTTAAAAAATACTTTTTTACTGTTTTTAGTGTCTTTAGCAATTTTTTTTTTTTTTTAAATTTTGGCCTATATTTTCATTGTTCTATGATCCTTCCGTCGAAATGAATGAGAAAAGCAAAAAAATTGACAAAAAACTATACAAAAATTTACGAAATATCAAATAATACTGACTGCCTTTAACGGAATATAGTTCAGTTCAAACTCAGCCTAAGTATCCATAGTTTACCCCTGTAACTCTGAATCTCATGGAAACCCTCTGGCCTCACTAGCAATTTCATCATTTGAATTTTTCTCTCACTCACTTTGTCATTTTTTAATGCAAAGGGATGAAGATGATTTGAGGACGCTTCCTTTGTCTTAAACTATGATTTCCTTGATATTGGATGTCTCCTTGATTGATGTTGTGAATGTACATTCCCTGTAGGGGTCGATTCTTTAGCGCAGCTTGATTTGATGCTCTATTTTTGAGAGTCATTGAAATCTTCCATTGAACCTTCAGGATATCCACTAAATTCCATTCCCCTGCAGAGATCCTATTTAGGCTCCAAGTTTGACTTTAGATCAACCTAAGGAGGTTTTGAAACATTAAATTGAGAACTATCTTTCATGCCGCATATTATAGATGGCCTTTCTCCCCTATTCTGACTGATTGCGGGTTTTGTACCATTGGGTTACAGACGAGGAGATAGATCTTCAAGGAATCCACTCTTGGGGTTGGTGGGACAGTCATGTTCAGTCATTATGCTTCAAGCTAATTCTTAAGCCCTTTGACCATTGCTTCTGGCAAAAATGGTTCACCCCAACATTCCCCACTTGTCCGACTGTATCTGGGCAGTTTTGGGAGATGTCAAACCTTAGATGCAGTCTTGGCCTTATGAATAGCCTGGTCTCTTTTGTGTGACTCGGCTTGCCGAGCCATAGATGTGATTGATTGAACAGTGCTTCCCTTAAATCTGTGGATGCATCCTGCCATCTTTTGGAAGAGGCACATTATCACTGTCAAGTTTGAATTTCAAGCTTTTGCACTGAAGTCTTTTCCCTGTATGCAGTCCATATGTGATATTTTACCACTCATATGCCTTAGGATTCCCTGTTCCATTCATTACTCCAAAGAGCACCTCATAGTTAGTAGTGTTACTATGCCTTTTTTTATCTTCACTACTTGACAAGCATCCTGTCAAAACCAATCTTGCTCGGTTGCAAGTGTAGCACATAAAATCTAAGAACTATCAAGATACTTGACTCGTTAAACTAAGCACACATTTATATTTTAACTGAAACAATCGAAAGCAGCAATCTCTCGAGGTCTCAAGTGGGCCCTTTCTTCAGAGTTGAACCAGGGTTCCATTTGGGTCGTGAGTGGCATATGATTGTCATCCGCTTGGGTGCCAACATAGTCGGGATTCGGGTTTCTGGTCATTGTGATGCCTCTTTCTTGCCTTCCTTTTAATCTTTGTAATCCTTTTCAAAGATCAATAAATTCTTTTTCGCCGATAAAAAAGAAAAATGCTTAAGAAAAATACAGTATCAGTTGAATCTCTTAGAATTGGATCACATTTTGATTAGAAAATCTTCTAATCTGCTTGGCGAAATCTGCAATTTGATTTACTGCTGGGTATCTACAGTAGTTTATTTATTTCTTATCTTATATTATATATCATATAACGTTGTCCCTTTGAAGGGCAACCTGTTAACCAAGATGAATGCACCATTTTGAGTATGTCTTCAGGTGTTGCTATGTATTGTCCCTTAATGACTTTGTTTTGGCTTCTTTGTCTCTGTAGTTTGAGAAAATCTCCCTCCCCCTTTTTGTGTTTTCTACTTCATCCTTCTATTGGGTTGTTCTTGAAGGCAATGGCGGACAAAGACTTACATGAACCCTATGTATGTGCTAAAAGTACTATATAACGTTATACAAACTTAGAATTTATTCACTTCTGATACACTTTAAATGTACGTTGGAATCTTATCACATTCAAATATTCTGATTTGTCCTACTGTTTCGTAGTTCACGTGTCTTCTTGTGTTGATGATGGTAATTTTCTCCTATCAGCTCTTTTATATGATTCATTATTAATTTTAGCTCACGTTTTCTAAAAAAAGTTCCACTCTTCACATGAATTGCAGGAAATTGTGAGAATCAAGAATGAACACCCAGATGACAGTAGGTGCATTGTCAATGATCGAGTAAAGGGTCGTCTCAAAGTTACCCGTGCGTTTGGGGCTGGGTTTCTGAAGCAGGTTTTTTTTATGGTTTCTGTTATTGTTTTGCATCTAAAGGAAAACAAGCAAGATATTAAAGCTCCCACTAAAAAAAAAAATTGTTCATCTTATGCATATTCCAGTTTCTGTTGGAGTGGGCTGGGTTGCATGTGACTTGTATATTAGGCATGGCTAAATTGGACATAAATTTCCAACTAAAGAACTGATTTTGGTGAAAGAGATTCTGACCTATTAGAGTTCCTAGACAATTTGAGTGCTGTAATGAAAACCTTGCATCAGATAGTGTTATAAAGACTCAGAAATATACATATCACTGCAGTTTCATAAGATGAAAGAAATATAAGAACACATGAAGTAGCTTTTACTCCTATATAGGAAGCATTGTAGTTGTGTTAGTGCAGGTTTATTGCTCAAACTATTTGGTTGCCAATATGTATCCTCGAGTCTTATTTTCCAACTTCAAATATTCAGCACCCTGAAACACCCTATGATGGTCAATCACTGAGGGATATCAAATTCCAGCAATTGAGAGTGTAATTTCTCATGCTTAGAACCGCCAAGTGCTCCTATCATGTGTGTCTTTTTTACACTTCCATGTTCCTGATAAATTGATTCTTGATAACGCACAAAACAACTGAGCTTTGGGCATCATATAACTTTCATTGTAAACGTCAAGTTGGTGTGTTTATAATGCGGAAAGCTACCTCTGGTATTGCAAAGTTCACAAATGCAGTAGAAGAGTTCTGTTGGATTAAGCTTTTCATACATATTTTCTTTGGATTTTTAAACTTATTTACAATGTCTAATATATCTTTATCAGGAATATGGACTTAAATGACTTTTTTGATGTATATGTTGTGCAGCCCAAGTTGAACAATGCATTATTGGAAATGTTTCGGAACGAGTTTATTGGTACTGCACCATACATCTCCTGTTCACCGTCTCTTCGTCACCATAAACTGTGTCCAAGAGATCATTTTTTAGTCCTCTCATCTGACGGCTTGTATCAGTACTTGAGTAATCAGGAAGTGGTCTCTCATGTTGAGAGTTTTATGGAGAAGTTTCCAGATGGAGACCCTGCACAACACCTAATAGAGGAGCTTCTTCAGCGGGCTGCCACCAAAGCTGGTAAATTCTTAACTTGATTCTTTGTACGTGTTGTGTGTGGGCATTGTATTACATCCATTAGTTTCTAGATACTTTTACTTGGATCAGCTAGGAGATATCTGGACAAGATGTCTAAATTTGACCCTAAGAATTTGTATTAGCAAAAATTTGTTGCATGTGGAGTGACTTATGTCTGCAGCGGTCCATTTGTGCCTTAACTTTTCAACCTCCATTCTTTAAACTGAACTCCTTTAGTGCTTGGTTTGAGTTGTCAGAACTTTGGGAACCATGACTCTGCAACATGATCCATAACTATGTGCAGAGAAGTATGTATGATTGATGTGGAAGAAAGTGCTTGTTCTGGTGATCTTTTTTCCTTTATTTAACTTGTTTATTTGGCTACATGATCCATAACTATAACATTCGTTTTATAAGTTCTTTCCTAATCTGTCGTGCTTTTCATGGCTACTCAAGCATTCAGTCAGTGTTGCCGCATAATGAATTTGTCTGAAGCCGTATTACCATCTCTCTACTGCTTTCTCAGCCAGTATGTTTAGATATAGGATACTTGCAGAGTATTCCTCCAACCGATATCATTAAAAAAAAATTACTTGCAGAAAAGCCCTATATCATTTGCTCACTCCTTTTTCATGTTGAAAGAATTAACAATGTGTATGGTTCTAGACCTAATTTTTATGATGCATGCAGGAATGGAACTCCATGAACTGCTGGACATCCCTCAAGGTGATCGAAGAAAATACCATGACGATGTTACTGTCATGGTGATATCACTTGAAGGAAGAATTTTGAAGTGGGGATAATAGCATTGAAACCTCCATGAAATACTCCAACTGGCAACATTTTCCATACACGAGTGAGGCCCATTCTCTGATTCGCGTGCTAAGGTTATCTGCCAGTAGCTTGGAAGTTTCAAGGCTGAGTACCCTTTTTTCACGGTTCATCAGGATACATCTTCCATCAAAAGCACACAATTAAAGAGGGCAGCCCACATTATAATTGCAAGGGCTAATATTACACAGTCACCAAGAGTCGAAGGTGCACGCTGAATTATTCGTTTTTGCATGAAAGAAGAGCAATTTTGGCAAGTTGCAGCCTGCAATACAAACTGAGGATGGGTTTGTTGGTCGGACCAATGTGAAACAATCTCCAGTGAAAGAGATCCATTGTTTCTTTCTTCTCCCTTTTCACGTTCATGATTTTGTACAGAAGTTAAGCATTTTCCCTTGTCAAAAGGCAAGCATCTGTAATTTTGGTGGTGGTTTCCACCAAAGTGGTCATGAAATTAGATCTAGTTGAAGAAACCATGTTTTCCAAACTTTGCCTACAAATTAGTGCTTGCAACGGAGACATCGCAATCACACTGGAATCTAGGGGTGAAAATAAAAACCGGAAACCCGACTGGATCGACGGTTTGAGGATCAAAAAATTTAATCCTGTCCGGTTCCGGTTTGGAAGTTTGGAAAAACTAATTTTTCAATTCGGTTTCGATTTGGGAGAATACAAAATTGATTCAAACCGGACCGAATTGGGATATAAATATAAATATGTTATATTTTTAGATTTATGTGTTATAATCTATAACCCATTAATTCATTAGTTATTTAATCTATTAAGATTTAAGATCATTATCGTGTATTGGAAATAAAAAATCGCCAATTGCAGAAAGTGAATGAAAATAAAAAAGCATCAGTCTAGGAATAAAAAATAATAGTAAATTTAAACTATTCAATCTTTTAGAATACTATTTAAAGCATTTTCATTGTGAGAAATTTATCTCAAACTGTTAATTTTTTGTTTCTTTTTTGTGGTTAGCTTGAAATATTGTCAAAAAAAATTAAGAAGTCCAAACTGGACTAGAATCGAATTGAAACCGAGTCAAACCGATTAAAACTGGATCAGTGCAATTGGTCTGGTTCTGTTTACAAAATTTTCAAACCCGATAACCAATTTGGTGCCATAAATTTCACCAAATCGAACCAAACCGTACCGAACCATGTTTACCAAACATTGCCTACAAATTAGTCCTTGCAAAACAGACATCGCAATCACACTGGAATCGTCGCATCAGAATTTCACTGAGGAACTTATAAATATGTTCTACAAAGATCAAGATTCTATAGTTTAGCAAAAAAAAGATCAAGATTCTATAAAACCTCCAAAAAGAGTCACAATTATATAACATGCTACAAGCGAACCGAGCTACGTTGTAATAGCAAGAGATGGAGCCTTTGATTGTGCCCATGCTACTATATCTTCTCTTGTTGCGTGAAAAAACCCAGCTTTGTCTTCACTCTGCCTAAATGGAGCTGCGAGTTTCTCCACATGGGATTCAAAAGCACTAGCCAGTCCTTGGGACAACTTGTGTGTTCCTGCACCTGTGTTGGCAGAAAACAGTTTTGGCAATTCCTCTTCCCGCTCAACGATTTTCATTAGTGTCCCCATCCATTCTTCAAATGCAGTGTGGGCAGCACCCACAGACAACGAACGGACGTTGAGTCGCCATTCATCCGGTGTCTTGGTGTGTAATCCTGGGTATAAACCATATACGGTCCCCATGTAAAGCAACTCGTGGGCCCTCTCACGGAGATCCCTATTTCGACATATATCAATCAAGCAATTGCAAAAGGGTCTTCGTGCATCAACCATTGTGGCGCCAATTATATCTCTAAACTCCTCTTTTAGGGTCTCAAAACTAGTTTTGTCTTCCCCTAGCAACTTGATGAATGAAACTAACTCTGGGTTTGCAAGATGTAAAAGCGCAAGGACCTTATTTATATCTTGGCTTTCTTCCAAGCATGAAATGACAGACATAAAGCACCCACACAGCCTATCATCTGGCTTGACACCTCTTTCTATAGAGAACTCAAAGACCCTAACCAAGTCATCAATCCTCTTGGCCCTCCCCAAGCATTGAATCAAACAAGTCAATGCCATGACATTCACCTCTACACCTCTCTCAGACATTTCGTTAAACATCTTCATCGCCTTATCTACTTTACCCCCACTGCCATAAGTGTTGAGCATCGCCGTGTAGCTCCAACTATCAGGCTTACAATTCACCGATGCCTTCATATCATCAAACAACCTCTCTGCGTCCTCCTCTAATCCTAGATCAGCACACATACTCAACAATGTGTTGTACAAAATGAAATCCATTGGCCACCCATTCGACCTCATTCGCTCCCACAAGTCCAATGCATCTCTCCCCCACCTAGCCTTGCCATAAATCTTAACCAAAGCGGTTAGGGTTTTCTCGTTAGGGGTAACCCCCGATTCGACCATTTCTTGAAATAAACTTCTAGCCAAACCAGGCTTTCCAGCCTTCCCCAATGCTTCCAACAGTGTGTTGTACACAACCAAATTAGGCTGCATCCCAAGTGACTTCATTTCTTCAAACACATACCTAATTCCATCATAGTCCCCAGCTTCACCAAACATCTTCCCCAACACAGCAAGGGCAATGTGGTCAGGTACCCACCCACTTGCCCTCCCTCTCTCATACAAACTCATCACCTCCCCAACCTTCCCCAATTTAGCATACACATCTAAAACAGCAGAGTATGTGACCTCATCAGGCATCAAACCAGTCTTGTACATCCTCTCAAACCACTCCACAGCCTTATCAAAAAGGTTGCACCTTTTCGCACAAGTGATTATAGTGGAATAAGTAATGTTATCAAGCTCAACCCCATTACTAATCATCTCATTGGCAAGATCTTCTATCGTCTGAAACTGCCGACCAAACCTCAAGGACTTCATTGCAACGTTGTAGAAGATTGTTTCCATGGTAAACAATTTCTGGGTCTTGATCCAATTGAAGAAAAGAAGGGTCTTTTGCCATTGCCTCAAACTGTTCAGCACCAAAAGTGAATTTTCTCTATTGGGTGGGTGAGGTATCTCTTCAAGAGCTCCCATGAAAGCAACTTCAGAGTTTTCACAATCATCGAGCTTCCTGGCAAATTGCTTGAGTTCTCTGATTTGTGGATTGTATGAGTACTGCTGAGACTTTTTCTGCCTTTGCAGGTTGAGAACAGAGGGTTTAGGCCTTGTAGGGTTGACCCAAGTGGATTTTGGCTTGGTTAGAAGTTGGGTGTTTTGGGATTGTTGTCGGTCTTTGGTGGGGGTTTCACTGAGGAAGGTGGTGGAAATGGACTTAAGTTGGTCAGATAGAGATGGGTTCTGTGGGTGAATGTCTCCCAAATCAGATGGAGATTCGGGGGGAGATTTGGAGGAGGAGGAACACGAGATGGTGAAGAATCTTCCTCTGTTGGGGAGCCTTAACGGAGAAGTAAAGCAAATTGGGCGCTTTGTATCTGAAGTGGGTTGGAGAGTGCAATGGACATCTACTGCTGTAGAGAGAGTTGCCGCCATGGTCTCTCTGTGTGTGAGAGACAGAGGAGAGAGGAGAGAAGAGAGGGGATAATGTTTTGTTCGAGGGAAATATCTGTGATTTTCTTGTGAATATTTGGATATTTTAGAGACCTTATCTCAATCAAGTGACCTGGGAAACCCTAAATACTCCTAATGCACAAAGAACAATTGTGGAAAAGATATGAAAATGGGAAGGGAAAACGGTGGAGAAAAAGATTTCAAATTTGAAGTCAAGTTAAAGAGAAGAAAGCTTTTAACCACAAAATTTCAACCACAGGTGGATTAAAATATAAAAAAATATCAAAGAAAGATAAGAAAGAATTTTAATTTAGTGAAAAGACGTTATAAAATATCTAAGTCATGGAACGATGTAAATAAATATCGAGGTAGTAGAAAATCTAAGGTGTGGAGACTAAAATATCCTTAAAGTATCTAGAAGTGAGTCATTAAATCATCTGGTGCAACTTCAAGGAACAAGTCATATAATTATTTTGTACAACTTATTTCATCATTAGCTTTTAATTTGTTCTAATTACATAAAAATAAATCATTTTATCATTTGATGTAAGGTCAGAACTATCAAGTGCAAGTCTTGTTATATTTTTAGAGCTTAGTAGTACTTAGGAATAAGTCATTTAATCATCAAATACAAGTTGGTTGATTATCAATGAGCAAGTTATTTAATCATTGAGTGCAAGTTAGTTAATCATTAAGTACAAGTCTTCGAATTACTTAAGAGCAAGTTAGTTAATCATTTAGTGCAAAATGCTTAGTCATCAAGTGTAACTCTTGTAGTCTTTTTTGAGCAAGTCCTGTAATTGTCTAGAAACAAGTCATTTAATCATAAGGTACAAGTTGGCTGAATCAAGTTCAAGTTGATTAATCATTAGGTGCAAATCTTATACTTACCTAGGAGCAAGTCGATTAATTAATTGGTGCAAAATACTTAATCATCAAGTGCAAGTCTTGTAATCTTTCTAGAGCATGTCTTCATAATGCAAAAGGTTAAAGTTGTTAATTTACATATGAATTTCATGTCTTTGATATTTATTCGCATGACTTCATGTTTCAAGAAATTTCATAACTTATTCTATTGATTTGAAATAGTTTTTTATCCTTCCTATGTTTGTGATATTTGTCTTAAGATATATCATATTACATTTTCCATTAGGTGCAACTAAAAAAAATTAATGAAGAACCTTAATTAGTATGAATTTCATCCACCATAAACAAAGAAATTCAATTTTGGGCTACAAGACATCGGCCCGTGGTACAAACAGATTCAGGTTTGATTCTACGTGAGCCAATTCAAAGATTTACACCATTTGCTCGTCATGGCTTGCCTTTTCAAACCAGTTCACCCCAACGTCAAGTGGGCCCGAAGACTCTACAAGGCCCACATACCATGCAACCAACCTGCCTCTGGGCACACGGTCGTTGTGCAGATCAAGCTAAACGAATAATATAGGCATGACTAGAGTATAAATCATCCTTCTATGACTTTACGTAGGCGTCAAGTGGCTTGGCACAGCCACTTAGAGTACAATATGACACTCAGTACGTCATGCATGCCATCAAAGGTGGAACTATTATTTTTGACATCACGATGCATGTGTCTAACACACGTTGGCTTGGGTCGCAAGTAAAATTCTCTATATAAGGTAACTAAAGCACTTTAAGCGAGGTATGTTCTATCACACCACTCTCAATTGCTTTTAGTACAAACCACCTCCTTCAGGAACTAACTTAAGTATGCAAGTGCTTTTCCGCTATTTTTAGTCAAGCGACATTAAATGGTTATTCTTCTTTTAGTCATAATAGAAATCTAGTGCGAGTAATCTGAAGAAGGATCCACCGAATTTGGAACTCCACAATTTAGCGACCACATTAGGAGTCCTTTCGATTCAAATCTTCTCTCATTCAACCAAACCCGTGAATTCCTTCATCTAAATCAACGGCTACACTAACT
>JABCMJ010006985.1:0-13580 GCA_014822125.1 Arbutus unedo
AGGAAGGAAGGAAGGAAGGAAGGAAGGAAGGAGAAGAAGTGTCGAGCCAAAACTTCGCTGAAAACCACCCCACGAGGGTGCCCACATATTAGAGGAAAAACCATGAAGCCATGAAGGAGAAATATGAAGTTGTAAAGGCTGCGATAATCAAACGTCAGATCAATCGAAGCCCTTGCTACTGGCCGGACAACTAGCCTTGCTATCGATAGTCGTTTGACCCGACATTCTTTTGTTTTAAATTTTAAAATTACCTTTGGGTTATAAATACTGTAGTTTGACCCCCAGATTATTATTACTTATTCAAATTTTGATTATTTTGGACTATGATTCGACCCCAGATTTATTAAAATTTCTAAATTAGTCCTGAACCACTTAAATATGATTTCTCCCGTGTTATATAAATTACAAATTTAGACCGAAAAGCTATTCTAAATTTCAAACGTCCACCTCTACTTTATAAATTCTCATTTAAATTTACTTTGATAAATGACATTTTACTATCCCTAAACATAACACAAAATATATTTCTGTCTTTAAACTACTTTACTTATGCTTATGCCTCTGCTTAAATTTGTTCATTTATCATTACCTATATCTTGATTTATTGATGCATTGTTAAAAGCATGATTCTGTTTATGGATACTTATATTGTGCTAGAATGCTATGTCGATACAATCATAGACATTTCGAATTATTATGTTAGTTGTGTTTACGAAAATTGAGGGTATTATGTGAATACTTGAACTTTGAGAAGCTATAGGAAATATTGTGGAATTAATTTTTGTGGACCTTATATTCTCCGTGAGAATATTTATGCGTGTCTTTATTCATGATGCGACTTAAACCAAGTTTTGACTTGAATCTAAGGTGTATTTACCCAAGCGATGTTTTTAGTAGAGTGCACATGCATTTAGCTGTATCATGCGTTTTGCCAAATTATGTGTTTAAGATGTATTATATTTAGTTGTTGCATGTCTTTCTTAGTATAGTTTAGTTGAATTGTCAACTATAGGAAGTACCTTGGTGTCAACACAGTATTTGGATAATATAATATTCATGAGCATAGCAGTTGGAAACATGACGATCGAGAGCATGGGGGTTCGAAGCACGGTTAGCATGGAGGTCAAGATCGTATCGGACAGAAGCACCATAATAAAAATTATTGGTATAAAGTGACATCTGGTCATGATAATCGATGAATTGTGATTGAAGGTCAAGGACCTGGGTAATATCTGGGACATTGATAGTACGTGAGATTGGATTAACAAACACTTGAGGTCCTCATTAGCAGACTTAGATTGGATGACACTTCACTTGCTTTATTCTATCTTCATACATACATGTTACTACTTTCCATATATACTGCGCATTTCATATCATGTTTATTGTATCTTATTCACTTCATAAAAAAATAATAAAATGTATAAATAAAGTCACGTAAGTTCATTATGCTCTCGTTCTTTTAAGTTTCTAAGAATACCATTTTTTCTTACCCAACTGTTTAGTATAAAGTATTCAATTGATATTGACAAGTCCTAGTCGAGGCAAGACTACCTTCTACTGTCTACTCGAATCAATACCTACTTCACTCTAACTAAATCTGACCAAATACGTGGCTTCGCTGAGTCAGGTACCAACGATCCTTAGCCGCTTCTCCTTTATCGGCTCAAGGTCGTCTAAGACAAGATCATCAATCATTTGGGGCCCAGAACTGTTGACACAGACGGACCCCGAAGTCACCTCCAACTGAATACACACATCTTCTAATTGGGGTTCTTAACAAATAACGACGCTTGAGGGGACTCAAATCCACAAACTTCGGACGACGCCCAAAACATAACACTAGACACGACGGCCACCAACACTTGGCACGCCGGCCACCAATTCATTTTATCCACTAAATGTACTTATTTGTCCACTATATGTTCCACTATTTATAATGATCACCTAACACCATTTGCTTCAGTGTTGTGGTGACATTTGAACCGGTGTTCCTAGCGTGGATTCTAGATTTTCAAGTAAACACCAAATCATGCTTTTAATCCAATTCTATTAATCTAACAGTTCGTCAATACTTATGTTAATCTATCGGCGCGACGGCCACATTAATCCACAATTAACACGATGGTCCAATATCATTCAACAATTGGCTCGATGGCCGTAATTAATCCACTGTTGGCATGATGACCTAATCATGATTACATCAGAAATACAGCAACATGTGGTACTCACAAAACAACTATTCGACCATAAACATAGCTTATGACGTCATACACTTCATGGTCAAACGCATTCACGATATCCAACGGGGACCCGTGATCATACATATTGTGTTTGTGGATACCTGTGCTAAATGTACATGCAAAACAGTGAAGGATTGTGGTCTAAGGCTTTGTTTGATAACTCAATTCAGCACTTAAAACTGAATAGATTAAGTGAAAAGGAAATAAGTTAGTTTGATAATCAAAATAGGAAGTACTTAAAATATTAAGAGCTTAATGCAAATAAAGAGTAAAAAAATAAGTAGGTTCCCCCTACTTATTACTTAATTAAGTGTTTATTATTTTACCCTCTTCTAGTATTTTTTTTATTGATACGTAACAACCACGGAGGTTCCCAACTTTCTCTCGCCTCTCTTTGAGTCTCGATCGACAACAGCTGGGGCCGGCCTCGGGGTAAGCCCCGCAAGCCCTTGGGCTTGGGCAACCCCCGACACAGGACATTTTTTTTTATAAATATAGGAAAAATAATAGGAATCTATCAAAAAAAATTATTATTAATATTAAGTAGACAACCTAGCCAAGGTCGGTCTTGGACAACTTAAATGTCAGAATTGACACTCACCCGCACATAGCGACAATCTCATATTACATGTTTTTCTCTCGAACTTCTCTCAGACTGAATGCTATCATCTTTTAATAAATATCCACAAAAAACTTAGTGCAAATAGATTTAGTGCAATTTAGTTTCTCTTTTTTATACAATGCAATTTAGTGCACATAGATTTTAGTGTCGAAACTATAAACTTGCAAGCAATATGATTATCATCATGTTCACCCAATTATTTTGTGTTGACTTGACTCTATTATTTTATTATTTTTTATCTCTGTGTGAATTTTTTCATAATTTTTTGTCTTTCATCAATTTTTCATGGATTATTGATTCATCTCGACAAAAGGTTTCAGAATAGTTATAAATAATAGACTAAATTTAAAAAACGTTCACAAAATACAAAAATAAAAATAAAAATTTGTGCTTATTTGTCGTCTTTGATGACTTTTTTTTTAGTTTTTTACATAATTTTATATTTTTTAGATTCGTCTCATTGAGACGGACCAATAATTCACAAAAAATTAACGTCAAAACAACAAATGCGAAAAAAATTGAATAGAGACAGGACGTTCTAAGGAGATTGGATCATGAGAGGGACGTTGTAAGGAAATTAAATTTTGAGTGGGATAATTTCGAAGTAGGTGGAGGATCAACCCAAACTGACAAAACTTTAATGCTCAATTTACATGATCAAATTGCAATGTAATTGAATACTATAAACTACTCTTGAATGTTAAAATGTAATTTTTGGTAATAATTGATAAAATTTCAGTGATAATAGTAATTAGTATTATTATTATTGAGAGTCTTTCTAATGTTTTATGTATGTTATTATAATTTTAATAGTTGTATGTTTGTCTATATAATTAATTATAATTTACTAGTCCAACATGAAAATTTGAAAGATAATGTTGAAAAATTAATGAATTTCATATTTCAGCTGACTACACAGACCAAACGGCTTATTTAATTCAGTGTTTAAAATTCAGTGCATATCAAACAACTTTCTAACTTAAAAAATTCAGCTTTCAGTACTTAATTTTTAGTTTTCAACTTTCAATTTTCAATTTTATCAAACAGGCCCTAAATCTACTACCCAGAGGCCATACAACATTCTTACCAACATTCTGTATTTTAATAAGTCGCTCAAGTGGCCTAGAGTTCGCTCGAATGGTCTGTCTAAATCTCGGGTTCTGATTTCTAGTTTCAAAATTTGGCAGAATCTGTCAAAATTATGTTAGGTCACTCGAGCGGCTCAGAGCTCTCTCAAGCGAGCTTTCTTTTTCAGCAGATTTTGATTTTTAGGGTGTTAAACATACTGAGCACGACCAAGACTCAAATTTGTGATTTTTGGTCCGAAAAAAAAATTGAATCGACAAACAGTTACCTTATAGTTTGGGAAGCATTAACCCCTTATCAATTAAATGATATAACAACCATTGAAGATCAATATCATGCTTTTGCGAAGAACAATCAAATAAAAACCCTAACATGCTTTCTATGAAAAATCAACACAAACACCTGTTGCATAATGTAACCTAGGGTTGGTTGTCTATCTCCCTATCTCAATCATGAAGACTTAGCTATGAAAAGAGCCTTGGATTGTGGATTTGAAATGGACAGAACCTCCTTCCTTCAAAAATACTTCAAGAACGCCAAGAACACCTCTCAATATACTCTCTACATTACAAAATTTGTGTAAAATATAAGAGATTTCCAGTAGGTTTTATACTCCAAAGAATCAATTCTCAAATTAAAAACACATTAACAATGGTCAAGAATTCTCCCAATCAATTTCTCAATTAATCCCAATAATATGATATTAATCCTAAAATAAATTTGTTTATTTGTACTAAAGTCAAAGGAATCCAATGCTACGACTTAATTCAGCCATGAAAACCTAAATTATAGACCATGAATGCAAAGAAAGCACTAAAAGATTCCATCTTGAGGTTGCTATAAATCGATAGCTCGCTCGGGCTTGGGCTATCTGAGGTCGCTCGAGCGACCTCCCCTATTTTCGACATTTTAAATAATTAAAATTCAGGATTAAATACTTAATATAAGATTTTAAATTCTTATTAAAAATTATGGGTTGGTACAATCTATCCCCCTTAAACAATTTCGTCTCAAAATTCCACGGATCAAACTGAGTTTACAATTTGATGTTGAGTTCCTTCGTCCTTAAATCAGATTGATGCTTCCTATGGCGAAGTACTTGACCAAATAGATCTTTGGTCGATTAGCTTCATGAGTTGTGTTTCCATGTTTGTCTTTCAACTGATGCTTCACGTAATAATGCCATCAGTATAGTGCAGTTCCCGATTGAGCTAAGTCTCTCATTCGGTGTTATCTCATGTAATTTGTCAAGGAATCCATAGTCGCACACTTCTCTAGGAAGGTTTGAGCTTTTTGGCCTAGCAACGAAGTGTACAGATACTCGTTCAATGGACTTCTCTTTATACGTGGTGTCTTCGTCTAGTGTGATGTCCTCCCTGCCATCTACTTCTTCAGCTTGGTAAATTTTGTGGACTTGGTCGATTGTGGTGGTGATAACAGCCGGTATGCTACTCTTCAAATTCTCTCAAGATTTGCGATCATTCATATGATGTTGGAATTCCCACCTCTGACTAACGCATAGGCGATTTCTAAGGTTTCTCGTATGTGTATTCCATCACTGTTGAATGTTGCTCCCACTGTCCTTCAAAAATTTGTATGCAATCTGATTCATTCTTCATAATTGTTCATTAATCGAGGGTGAAAAGCTGTGCTTAGATGTATGTTGATTTCGAAAGCTTAGTCGATGCCATGATGTCATGAGTTTGGTGTAGTGGCAATCCAAGCGATACCTTAGAAAAAACGTCTGCATGCTTGCACCTTACTCAATGATATGTTAATGTCCTTAATTTGTGTCCCCTGAGAGTCAATCAAGAATAGTTACGATTTTGCAAGGATCATCTTAGAACACATAATGAGATAATCTGAAAGTTAAGCTGCCCAAAAACTAGGTACGTACGCACACTTTCAAGTTTCAAGAAAAGTTGAACCCAAAGTTCAACCAAGGATTTATGAAATAAATCGTTGAAGTCAAAGCCAACTTAGTGAATATGTGCTGAAGAGTAACAACACAATGTTCGAAGAAACGAGATTTGAACAATCGACTATAACAAATGGAGGCTATGGCTCGAGAGGCCAACCTCAAAGAAAAACTTCCATGACTAATGAGAATAAAGTTTTAGAAAGTACAGAATTATGGAATGAAAAACTATCTCAGATATTTGTCCGAAATTACGTTAACTAAATGCGTTTCAAGTCAAGTATTTGAATCTAATTTTTCAATAGAAGTGTCAAGTATAGAAATAGCTCGAGAAGACAAAATCTTTGGAGAATGCTCAAATGAGGTAATATAATACACTAATGAGTTTCCATTGGTAGAGTAAATTTAAGAGAGATTGAAGCGAAATGTTTGCTACACATCTCAAAAGAAAATAAGTGCCATAAAGTTAAATTTTGACATACGCGGGTATATTAGAAATTACAGACAAATTGGGTTTGCAAATTCAAAGTTCTTGAAAATAAAAGGACTTTCTGATAGTGGTTTCAATATATAATTACATGAATAGGTGAAAAGACTTTTTCTCACAATAGGAAACCTATCGATATTACGAGATACAGTTTTGTCAACTGGAGGAAAAGTCAAATAGATTCATCTTTCGACGTACGTCATTCAATCATGAGAACGGGGTGTTTGAGAATAGGAGACTCCCACTAAGTTAAAATTAGATTGCATGTCTGAGAGTTGGAAGAAAAGTGAGCTATTTCAAGGTGATAACGATCAAATTCGACTTAAGTTAAATATTTAAAAGAAATAGACAATTACCCTTCCAAAAGTCAAATGTTTCAACACGGTTTGATGAATTTGGAAAGATAATCAATCAATATGGATTTAAGACTTCGAGTGGATAGACAAATAATTGATTGGTATAGACTGAGGGATTCGAAAGATAAGCTACTATTCAATAAACTCAAATTGCAAAATTCGAGGAAAAAATAAATTGTAGAATTGAAAACGATAGATAGGAACAATTACTGTTACTAATTGAACAATGGAAAACTATGCAATGATGGTGATAATAACCTAGTCTATCCCCCCTTAAGGAAACAACCTCCCTCGGGTGATGACATTGTTGGTATTGTTGGATTTTGGTTTAGTAGTGCTATTAGGCAACTCATTGATGATGTATCTTTCATTACCGTTAATGTCATTTACGTTTGTGCCGGTAGATTCCATTATGCATTGTAATGAGTTTCGTAACATGAGATTCTAGCTATCACATTTTTGAAATAAAAGTTTGTTTAAAAAAATAATGCACATGTTCACGTAATAGCTACCACCATCTTTGCACATTCATGAGGGCTGAAGCCAAAAATTATGTGGAAAAAACACATAATGACACACATTGTGTCCTCTACCTAAGCCTGGTTATTTCACCCTCGTGAAAACTCTCCCTACCTTATATCTCTTCCTATTCAAACAATCTTGAAAACTCACCTCTCATTTGTGATGGTTCATCTCGTGAGGTGCTCGGTAATGATGGTACCAATTCGTCAATGTTAAGAACCATCCTTCCTCTTCTTTTAGCTTCAGTTCCTACTTGAAATCATTATCTTTCAATGTCTCCTTGTCTGGGTCTATGCTAAATTTGTCGGGGTTAGAGTAGTAGACTGATTCCATGTTGAAATCAATGAAGCATCTCCCTCTGACTTAGAATAACACTTACCAATAAAATATTTGTATAGTAGACTTACGTATACTGTATTTTAATGACTTGAAAAGTCTAACTAAACGGTCAAACTCTTGGATCTTGTGAACTACCCATTCTACCCAATGTCGCAGTGGTAAACCTATGCTCTGATACAATTTGTAACATCTCAATTTTTCATAACATCAATTTAAACTTTTAATTCAATATAAGAGTAAATTGTGAAATGTCCCTTTTATTATTTATGAAATGATAGAAATAAAGTAAATCAAAGTTTTACAAATGCGGAAGTAAAATTGATATAAATACCATTTAGGGTGTACATTTTTTTATTTTTAAATAAAAATAAAATAGAGCTACTAAAGGTAGAGTAGCCAAACGCCACTGTAATCTTCTTCGATGGGTTCCGGCTCTTCATCCTCAGGAGGGTACTCTGGCTGCTCCGTAACATCTGGTATGAAACACCAGGGGTAAAGAAGTTGCACCGATAAGTTGTGCAACTCAGTAGGAAAAAGTCGCCAAAAAACCAACCCACAGATACAGATGTACAGCCGGACATATAAATCATGAAAAAAATGATAAAGTGCATAAATAAAGTCACGTATGTTCATTATGGTCTCGTTCAATTAAGTTTCTAAGAATATCATTTTCTCCCGATATTTCTTCTTACCCAACTGTTTAGTATAGAGTACTTAGTCGATATTGACAAGTCCTTACCGAGGCAAGACAAAGGCCTTCTACCACCTACTCGAGTCAATACCTACTTCACTTTAACTAAATTCGACCGAATACGTGACTTCGAGGAGTCAAGTACCAACGATCCTTAGTCGCTTTTCCTTTATCAGCTCAAGCTCGCCCAAGACAAGGTCGTCACTCTCTCACAGCCCAAAGCTGTCGACGCAGACGCACTCTAAAGTCACCTCCAACCAAATACACCCATCTCCTAGTTGGGGTCCTTAACAAACGGGAGGATGCCCTATGAGACTTAAACCCACATGGAATACAAACTAGGGGCGACACACAGAACATAACACTAGGCATGATGGCCAACAATACTTGGCACAATGGCCACCAATTTCATTTATCTATTAAACGTACTTATTGTTCACTACATGTTCTACTATTTATAATAATTACCTAACACCCTTTGCTTTCATGTTACGGTGGGATTCGAACCAGTGTCCCAAACGTGGATTCTAGATTTTCAAGTAAAACACCAAATCATGCTTTTAATCCAATTCTATCAATCTAATAGTTCGTCAATACTTATGTTAATCTATCGACGCGACAACCACATTAATCCACAATTGGCACGATGGCCTAATATTATTCAACCATTGGCTCGACGCTGTAATCACAAAACAACTATGATTATATCAGAAATACAGTAACATGTAGTACTCACAAAACAACTATCGAACCATAAACATAACTTTAAACGTCATACACTTCATAGTCAAAATATGGTCAAACGCACTCACAAAATCCCACGGGGACCTATGATCATATATACTGTGTTTGTGGATACCTATGCTAAGTGTACATGCAAAACAACGAAGGGTTGTGGTCTAAATCTACTGTCTAGTGACTATACAACATTCTGTATTTTAATAGGTTGCTCGAGCAGCCTAAAGCTTGCTCGAGCGGTCTGCCTAAATCTCAGGTTCTGATTTCTAATTTCAAAATTTGGCACAATCTGTTAGAATCATTTCAGGTCGCTCGATCGGCCTAGAGCTCGCTCGAGCGAACCTTCTTTTCCAACAGATTCTAGTTTTTAGGATTCTAAACATACTGAGCATGACCAAGACTTAAATCTGTGATTTCTAGTTCGAAAGTAGAAAATTAAATCAACAAACAGTTACCTTATGGTTTGGGAAGCATTAACCCCTTATCAATTAAACGAAATAACAACCATTGAAGATCAATTTCATGCTTTTACGAATAACACTCGAATAAAAATCCTAACTTGCTTTGTATGAAAAATCAACAAAAACACTTACTGTATAATGTAACCTAAGGTTGGTAGTGTATCTCCTTACCTCGATCTTGAAGA
Organism: Arbutus unedo; assembly: GCA_014822125.1. Taxonomy (NCBI): domain Eukaryota; kingdom Viridiplantae; phylum Streptophyta; class Magnoliopsida; order Ericales; family Ericaceae; genus Arbutus; species Arbutus unedo. The sequence goes on from JABCMJ010006985.1 coordinate 9,649, forward strand.
CTTAACTATGAAAAGAGTCTCGGATTGTATATTCAAAATGGACAAAACCTCATTCCTTCAAAAATACTTCAAAAACACCAAAAACACCTCTAAATATACTCTCTAGATTACGAAATTGATATAAAGTATAAGACATTTCCACTAGATTTTATAGGCCAAAGAATCAATTCCCAAATTAAAAACCTATTAACCATGGTGATGAATTCTCCCAATCAATTTCTCAATCAATCCCGCTAATATGATATTAATCCTGAAATAAATTTGTTTATTTGTAGTAAAGTCAAAGAAATACAAGGCTACGACTTAACTGGGCCATGAAAACCTAGATTAAAGACCATGAATGCGAAGAAAACTCCAAAAGATTCCATCTCGTGGCTATTGTAAATCGACAGCTCACTCGAGTGGTCTGAGGTCGCTTGAGCGACCTCCCTATTTTCAAAATTCTAAACAATTAAAACTCAGGATTAAATACTTAATATAAAATTCTAAATTCTTATTAAAAATTACGGGTAGTTACATGACATGCATGGAGTGACACATGACCTTTTGAAAGCTTTTGTCGAGGAGTTACTTGAAATCTTGAAAAATGTATTTTGGAAGATGCATCCTAACTTCTCTTTCTTAGGTCCTCTTTTGATTAATAAGATGTGATCTTGTATGTAATTGAACAATATTTTGATGTATATTCGGGCTTGAGTTGCCCTTAACATTGTACCACATTTGGGATTTTGATTTGTAAATATAGGTTCATGAATGAAAGGCATGGATTTTGGGCTCACTTCTAGTTATAGCGAGGTTTCAAAATGAATAATTATGATTTTTATTATAAGAGTGTCACATACATTACTTTTGCACATTATTTAAAATTACGTCGTTTTGTGTTGAGTAAGACCTAAATATGTTTTGAGCGATGTAGGTCAAAAACAAATATAATTTTTTTAACACAAAATGACGTAATTTTGAGTGATATATAAAAGTGATAGGTAAAAATAACGTGTGTCAATCACTTTATGTTGAAAACGAGGGTATGACATGTTTAGAGTTTAGATTTTGTACTATTATTTCCACCTCCACATTTAGATCTCATTGCAAAGTACAGTAACTTTTTTCCACCTTCATCAGTTGTTCAGTAACTTTTTTATTTGGCTTTTCTCTTTTAACTAGTTCCTTAATTTTTCGTTTCAATAAAAATCCAAAAATCCACATAAAAAAACAGACAAATATGTGCATGTACTAGCTCTTACCACATCATTCATTCTTACATGTCAATTTTTTTTCATACTTTCTTACCCTTTATTATTCATGCATTTACCTACGGTTATGTGTTTTATAAATTTATTTATCTCATAATCTCATATGATTTTTGTGCTAAAATGATATTTTTCTTTAATAGTTTTAATATTTTCCACCTCATATATATCTCCATCCATCACCATCAGAGTAGTTTCCCTACAACCTCTCCTTTTTTTTTCTTATTTTAATTGTTTTCTTCCTATCAACTCATGCATACTCACATATATTCCATCGACGTAATAATTTTTGCATGCAAAAATAAAAATACATAGTTGATCTTTTGGCGGGCTAGTCGATCGGGCCCCTCATTTACTCATTTTCCTTGACTGTAGTAGGCGTGGATGCCAAGCATCTAATATCAAAATAATAATTACTCATTTAACTGCTCCGAATATTATGTAACCATAAATTTTAAAAGCGAAACATCAAAATACACTTATATTGAGTAATTTAGAAGAAAAGAGATGACATACATATTTAGATTGTGATAAAAAATTTGATCAAAAATATTACCTAAGCGATGTCGTACAGTACTCCAGGAGTACTACCCAATAAGTAGTTCTCGTAAAAATAACATCAGTTGAAATGTTTTCTTTTTTTATAAACATAAATCTGTCAGAATTAATTGCTAATAATGCTATGTTTGCTGTCATTTTCTTATATACATATTATACAGAAGAAATGAAAATTGTTTAATTAAATAAGTTGTACGATAGTTTAATTCAGTAGAATTCATAGAAATAGCTTTACAGTGTAGAACATAATAATGTCTCTAACATGGGTTTTCATGGGTTTACGGTGTTTGCTTTAGTTTGATTGATTGATTACCTGCTTCTTAAAAACAAAAAAAAGAGGGAGAGAAAGAAGTTTTATGGAGAATAAAATCCTAAAAACCCATACTCTCTTACATGATGATAATTGATGGCAATTTTAGAAATGAAAAATATGAGCCAGCTTCAAAATTTAAGTTCACGCCAAAAAGACAATCCTTTATATAAAAGTATAGATATGTATAATGCCAAGTTACCATTTAGCTCTTCAATAAGGGCTTACTTTCTCGAACTTTCAATTTTAACTCTCACCACGGGTAAAAATAATCTTTAAATCATTAAAAAATTAAAAGGTAAAATGCACTAATCTCCCCTGAGTTTTCAGAAAATGCACTCATCTCCCTTATTTTTAAAACTACTACACCATTTCCCCCCTGCCCTGAATTTCTATTAAAAATTGGTTAGTTTTTGATGAGGTCACTATATTACTTTTGTAAAATGTCTAAAAAAACCCTTGGTCATGGTTATATCAATGAAAATAACTCTATAAGGCACACACATTTTGTTTAATTTTTTTTTTAACAAATGTTAGTTGATTGTTTCTTTATTTATCGATGTAATTTTTTTCCCCCAGTTATGGACTTGTCATCTAGTACCGAAAGCGTCCTTAAGACTGAGAAAAAAATATCATTGTGGGGCAAATATTATTATTTTTATTTATCAATGGAAATTATTTTTAGGATTAATTACACTTTATCCCTTCAACTATGACCATTTTTTACGTTATTCCCTTTTTTTTTCTGCTACAACTTACCCCTTTCAATTATAGAAAGATGACACAATACCCTATCTTTAGTTTTTTCATTCAATATTTAATGGTAAAGTTTATTTGTTGTGCATATGTGCACTTAAAAATACTAATTGTGACTGTAATTGTGCACTTAAAAATAAAAAATAAGCTAAAGACATTTGATGTCTAACATATTATTTGGGCATATGGTCATTGTAATATCAAGTAGATAATGGGAAATGATCAAATTAACTTCTCAATGCAAGCACTTTGTTATTTTTGAAGACTTATAAAAAATTTCATTTCAACGAATACACTTAAGACGGGGAAAAATCATCTTTTAAAATACATATAAAAAGTTTTAGTTCTCTGGTAAACATTCATGATGTAAAGAAATCCAAGTATGATGAGTAATAAATATATACCTCTTGTAGATAAAATGATTTAAAGCTTGAATAAGAGAAATGAATTAAAATATTAATGAAGAAAAATAAAATAAATTAAAAGTCATAATAATTATTTTATGAGAAATGCTAAAATATACATGTGCTTTCATTGTGTAAAATATACATAAAAAATATAAATATAACAAAATACATTAAGTGGTAAATATAATTTTCGTAAAAAAAAATTGTCATCAAAATAAGATGCATATTTATTTGCACAAATTTGATCAAAAAATAAATAAAGTCTAATATAATAAATATAATTATATAACACATACATATATCATATTTATATATTTATATATTTATATATTCTTATACAATGTATTATTATATACACACACATAAATAGATTAAGTATATATAAAAAAGAGAGATAACAAGACTAATGAGGACATTTTTATTTTTTATTCATTAAAACCAACTATGTTTGTAGAATGTTAAGGCCTTGTTTGGTAACCATTCCGTTTTCTGTTTTCTGTTTTTATTTTCTGAATTTTCTGTTTTTTGAGAAAAAAACATGTTTGGTTGATGTTTTACTTCCAAAAAATCAAAAACAGTTTTCATTATTTTCAAAAAAAGTGAAAGTATGAAAAGTGAGCTTTCATTTATTTCAAAAACAGTTTTCATTAT
>JABCMJ010006989.1:0-14852 GCA_014822125.1 Arbutus unedo
TTATCTACGTGTTCTTTTATTGTGTGTAATACTTCAACATGTGTTATTTGTGTTGTTCAATTATTCTGTATATACTGTTGTATGTGTTATTACCTTCGGGTTTGGTTTTTCGGGTATATTTTCTTACTGAGTTTCATTACTCATTGGAGCAACTTCTCTGTCCCTGACATTCATGCCAAATTTAGAAGAGCAAATGAAGGAGTCAGACGATGCAGATGAAGAGAGTACAACAAGATTGGGTGGTCACACTATTAGAAGCTCTGAGTTTTATAATTTTGTTTTTTATGTAAATTCAAAAAGGGTATTTATGTTATTTCAAATATATTTCCGTTGCAGTTTGTTTATTAAAAATTCTTTTAAATGTTCATTTTATATAAAATGATTAAAAATAGTTTAAATAATGTACCGAAAAGTCAGGGCGTTACAGATGGGACTTTACCGTGATAAAAGTGAGGAGATCGTTATGATTGAGACCAATTTTGAAACAAATTAAATGCATGTCAACTTGATGTTGGCACCAGGATAAGTGCAAATTAGGGTAAGAGTGACTGAGAAACAGGAAATATTCAGATGAAAAAGGCTCCTCCGTAATGCCATATATAGCTAAGCTCGTCCATATTCTGGCCACAAACTTTGAAGGAACGTAATCAAACAACTCATGCAAGAAAACATTAAAAGTATGTTGCTGGACTAACAGTATAATAGTCACAACTCAAGTCGAGATAGTTCTCCAACCACTGGAAATTCCCTTCTTTGCCACTATTTGGAAAACAGATTGCCCGCAGCTTAATTAATGTCTTGGTCACTTTGGTTGTTGTCTTGTTGATGGAGTTTGGAATTAACCTGGAGATCTGTGGAGTGGCGTTAGTTTTATTACTAGTGTAGGTAAGTTGATTTTTACAATCAACAAGGAAAATTAGAATTTTACTATCCAACAGGAATGATGCTCTCTTTGTTATGACTTGTAACCTGTAAGACAATAACCCGTCAAAAAATCCACCGTCGCTGTGGCGGGAAGACACTCCGATGATTAAGTCAGATAATGCTCACCATAATATTTGCAAATCAAGCTAATATTCTCTATTTGTGCTTGAGTTAGTGCGAACATTTCGTAATGGACTTGGACTTTCATTTATAGATTTTATGACTTAATTTCCCTAATTCTCTTAAGACTCTGACTCCCGATCATAATTGGAGTCAGATTGCCTTCTAATTGGTCAGTAATGAGATAACTCTAACATGGCTCTTGTGTAAGATGTTATCTCTACCATTAGAGTTTAATTTAACCTCTTATTCCTCATACAAGTTGAATTGGCCTTAAACTTTTCATCCATATCTGATTAAAACATTATCCCGACATACTCAGAATTCTTTCTTATCTTGGATTTGGCACTGTCCACTGCCATTCTTAGGCTAGTGACATCTCATACCGCCTTCCTCAAGTCAACAACACATTAGATCAACTTTCTCAGGTTGGCAACATATCAGACCGCGCTTCTCAGGTCAGCTGATTACTGATCTAGCATTCTCAGCTCGGATGTAGTAAGAACTGCCTTCCTCAAATCGGCTATGCCCTCACATGATCGGCACACATGCCTACATGTGAGAGAACTCTCTTCCCGAACTGGCTGAATTATTTAAGAAAAGACTAATAATATTTATTTAAATTTTACCTCCTTTAATTGCCCTATAGCTTCGTCTGCTTCCCGTTGAGTTGACGAGATGGGCGAAGGTATACAGTCACGCATTTGTAAATATTTCATTCTCGGATAGATATCCTCTCAACCTTTGTTTAGAAACTGTAGCGTCGCATTAATTACGACGTGACATTATGACAACCTTTTATGGGTTGAAGCGCTTCTCGCGCGTGACAACTTCCCATGTCATAATTACACTTTTAATTCAAATCCTTTTTTTCAAAAAAGGATTTTGTGCATTCTGTCATTCTGTCTTCCTCATTTCTCCTCCCTCTTATGTTCCAGTACTGTTCATTGCAATTTTCAGCATAGACCTCTGAGAGTCTAGATCGTCAGTTCATCATTGTTTGTATGTCCATTTTGATTCCTCATCGTTTCTTCATTATGATTCATGGTAGAGTTTCGACGGCGATATACTATCCCTGACGACGTTGTAATCAAACTAAATAGACCTAACACTCCTCATGAGGGGAATGGCCAAGATACTCTAGACATTCCTCTTATGGACATTACCGAGAGCGGAGTTTGCTTCCCCCTCCACCGTCTTCTCCTCAAAGTCCTCTGTTGGTATCGTTTACACCCTATGTAAATATCCATTAGCACTTATAGGATAATCATGTGTATAGCTGAACTCAATAGGCTAAATAACACTAGTTTAGACATTCCTGAAATCCAGTTTTATTATGATATGGTAAAAAAAGATAGTGATTCGTACTATCCAAAGAATCAACCAAAAATCGAAAGGGTAGTCACTTATCTGAAAGATTCCAACCGAGAGAATAATGATGACTTTGTCATCGTTACGGAAAATTGGGAGATTGGTCTTGGAAAACCCGAGCGCCCCAAGTTCTACATCCCAAGGCTGTTCGGGGTCATTCGTTAGTTTCCAAACCCTTACTTCTATTTCTTGTCACCTTATCGGTAGACCTTTTACTGACAATATTTCTATCTTATCTTTGTAGCTGCCAATTGCAATCACAACAGGAAGCTCAAACCCATAAATGCCATTGAGGCGAAGAAAGTGATAGGCTATAAAGGCCCTCATGGTCAAACTTGGGCCTGATCTCTTGAGGTCCTGCTTAAGTACGTGTGAAGCAACAGGGGTTATATTAAGGACCGATCTTCCCCTCAGGCCACCGTCGTTGCTGCTAAAGTTGAAGGACACGCTTCCAAGGCCATCCCACTCCCATACCTGAGAGAGCCAAGTCAGGTTACTATCGTTGCCTTTGAAGAAATACCCAGTACATCCTCTGCTTCTTCAACAATGGGTCAGCCATAATCCCGATCTCCTCACAACTGGAACACCGAGGAGGAGGAGGAGGTAGACCAAACTATTATGGCACAAAACCCCAATATCCTGAAGCTGAAGGAGTTGATTCAACAAAAAAGCAAGAAGCCGGTGAAAACAAAGAGGAAGACCGATCCACCCAAGGCTGAGGTCATTCCCCCCAACCACCCACTGACCAGCGGTGCAGGTATTGGAGAAGGTGAAGGTGCTGAGTCTTTAAGGAAGAAGCTGTAGAAGAGTTACAACGTTGATCCTATAGTAGGCAAAATCTCATAAGAAGGTGAAAGTGATAAAAAAAGATGATATTTGGGCCCCAATAGCTCGGGTCGACAGGAGAGACCCGGTAATTGTTGCCTATTCTATAGGCAATAAGACGTTGCTTAAGCTGTGGTCGAAGCAGTTATGCTACTGAAGGATATCTAGCCCTTCAATGGATCCGACGAGCACACACTAATGCATCAACCATTGCTCATGGAATCTTTATAAGTATGGGGCCTCCATCCTCTGTAGTTTTACTTGTTTCTTTCTTCTTCTTATCGTATGTTGTTCTTCTTTTTAGGCCATTAAGAAGACCATGTTTTTCCTTGGCCAAAATCAAAACCAAGATCGAGAAACACATCTTCACTCTGCCGAAAAAGAGGCCAGGGAGTGGAGATAGAAGTTCACCAAGGCAAAGGATGAGGCTGATTCCAACTCGAAGAAGGCATTGGATGCAGCTCAGCAGGTTGACACCCTAGAGTTCAAACTTGTTGAAGAGAAGAAGAAAAATGCCGATATGGCGGAGGAAGTAGCCCAACTGAAAGCTCAGCATGAAAAGCGACTTGACAAGCTTCATGTTGATGCCCACCTGGAGGGTATAGAAGCGGCTACTGCTGACTTCTTGGAGAGCCAGATTCCTGAACTCCAAGAAGATTACTTTGCCATCGGAAGGCCGCCTTGATGGCTTGCAACATTCCGGAGGACTCCCTTCTATTCAAAGAGATTCCTCACTCTTCTGAGTTTAAGGTTGAAGAACCTGCTGCAAACAAGGATGGAGCTGCCTTGAATGGAGATGATGTGGAAATCACCGACCTCACCACTGATGATCCTCTAGTGGATGAGACTGAAAGAGCTATTGTTGGAGATAATGAAGATGTCTCTGTCAAGTATATCAGCTACAGCTTCAACAGACTCTAGTGTAACTGATTCTATTTGCACCTCAGCATCTGTTCCAGCTCAGCATCTGATAATTGCAGAGCACGTGTAATTGAAATTTAACTGATGAGAAATCAGTTAGTGGAGGTGTAGTCTGGGTAGTTAGTTAGGAATCAGTTAGGTTGTTAGCAACTAGAGAGCATGTGTTTGTTAATTGTATATAAATAGGCTTATAGTTTCTCTTTTGATATGTGTGAAAAATATCAATTGAAAATGGCCTTCGAGGTTTCTTTTACTTTCCCTCTTCTTCTTCTCCTTTCTGTATTACAAGACATTCATCAATGTCTTAGCTGAATAATATGATCATTCAAGAAATTGTTATCAATATCAGATAAGTTTTTAGTCTCTACTGAGACAAATGTTGGTGTCTTTGTTTTTGACTTTTTCTTATGTGCTGATGTCGGCCTAGCTGGCCTTAACTTCAAATGGTAGGTTTTGCCGAACTTATTTTAGTCATCTAGGAACAGTTTTCCTTTCTTCTTTTGCTTTGATGTAACTGATGTTGGCTTTGGATCCTTAGTTTCCACACTTTGCTCTGGCCTCTCAAGTAGTAAAATATTTCCAAGAAACTTTTCTCACGTCTATTCTATGGGGTCTTGCCCAAGTTTATATCGGAAAAACTTTAAAGGAAGCTTGAAGCTCATACTGAAACTTTTCTCAAGTTTGTACTATTAGGCACTTTGCCTAGATCACCTACTAAGTCATGAAGAAACCTTTCTCGAGTTTATATTTGGAAAACTTTTCTCAAGTTTGTACTTAGAGAACTTTCTCAAGTTTTCCATTGGCCTTAGCTTGGGCCTTTAGCCGAATAGCTGTATGATTTTTTATGTCAGACTTTAATTACATGATATTGTTCTCCAGGTTTTACTTAGGAAAACTTTTCTCGAGTTTTTGCTTAGGAAACCTTTCTCAAGTTTATGCTGTAAACTTTTCTCAAGTTATCTTGCTAGGCCCTAGCCTAGGACATTTACTCATGTAGCTGGGTTTGTAGCCGAACAACTGGATGGCCATGGATCACGGATCCAAGAATGTTGCTCCCTACTCGGGAATTCTTTTCGAAATTTCTCACCCTTAGTTCGGGGTTCTCCCCCTGTCTTGGGACTTCTTGGCCCATGGCTTATTTCCTGACTAGGAAGGCTCTTTGCCCCCAGTAAGGAAATGAAGGTTTGACATTCACTACCTTACCGAATCATGTCAAGACATAGTGAAAATAATGAAAATAATGAAAATATTGTAATTTTTATTCACGAAAAATAATCTTCTCAATGTATTTCTGAAGAAGAGGAATGTGTAAGCACTGCTAAAAACAAAATTGATTAGTGAAAAAACTTTCTAAGGTTGGAAAGATTTCAAGTCTTTCGAACCTTGTTGCCATCTAGGTCTTCCAATTTGTAAGCGACCTTGCCTAGCCTGCCGGTCACTCTGTATGGGCCTTTCCATTTCGGCCCGAGCTTGCCATCTGTTGGATTCTTTGTGCTTCCAAGTACCTTTCTAAGGATTAGGTCGCCGAGCACAAATTCTCTTAGGTGCACCTTTTTGTTGCGTGACTTGGACACTTTCTCTTGATAGGATGCCAACTTGATCATTGATGTTCGCGCTTCTCTTCGGCTAGGTTATGTTCCATGGCTAAAGCTTGATCATTCCCTCCCTGTTCAACGAGTTTGATTCGGATGGTTGGGAGATCCACCTCTAATGGGATTACGACTTATGTTCCATAAGCTAAGGAGTCTGGGGTTTCGCCTGTTGACCTTCTCGGTGTTGTCTTGTAAGCCGATTGGACTAGGAGTAGTTCTTCCACCTATCTCCTCTTTGCCTTCTCAAGTATTTTCTTGATACCTTTCAATATGGTCTTATTGGATGCTTCTGCCTGCGTATTGCTTTGCGGGTATGTGACAGAGACATAGTAGTTTATGATCTTGTATTGGGAGCAGAAGGTCTTGAATTTGTTTTGAAATTGGGTCTCGTTGTTTGATGCAATAGAGTAGGGGATTCCAAATCCGGTGATAATGTTCTACCACACAAACTTTTCAATGTTTTGCTCAATGATCTTAGTAAGTGGTTCTGGTGAAGTAGTATGTGTCGACTATAAGATACTTTCTTTCTCCTTTGGCCTTGGGTAGTGGATCCACAATATCCAGGACTCACTGGGCAAAAGGCCAATGGCTGGTTAATGGTGCCAGGTCAGTTGCATGTGTGTGGATGATAGGAGAGAACTTCTAAAACTTCTCGCATGCTTTAACATACTCCTTAGCATCCTCTTGCATGTATGGCCGTTAATATCCTTGGAATGTTGCTCAGTGGGCAATGGATCTTCCTCCCATGATTGTCGCACACCGCTTGGTGAATTTCATGTAGGAACTGTTGGACTAGATCGGGGTCCATGCATTTGAGATAGGGTCATGTGTAGAACTTTCTATAGAACTCTTTGTTCAGTGATAACCAGAATCAGACATCTTTGACTCAAAGCTTGTGTGCTTCTTTCTTGTCCTTGGATAGGGTCTTTTCTGGGAGATATGAGATGATGGGATCCATCTAGCTGGGGCTGAGGTCAATGTCCATGGCTTTCTCAGCATGTGGAGCTTCTATGCTTGGCGTGTCAATGGAGTCAACATATATTGTCCGGTGTTTGTCTCTTGGAATCGCCAAGGCCAAACATGCCAGGGTGTCTGCGTGTTCGTTTTGTCTTGAACTGATATGGGCCATCTTGGTTTTGGCAAATTTTTTCAGCTCCTCTTTAGCCTTCTCGGCATAAGAGGCCATCCTGTCATCTCGAGTTGCATATTCACTTGACAATTGGTTGATCACCAGCTGGGAGTCACAGTGTATTTCGATGTCTGCTGTCCCAAAGTTCTTTGCACATTTAAACCCATGGATCAGTGCTTTGCATTCTGCAACATTGTTGGAAGCACTGAAATTTGATGAATTGATTGTTCAAAGTAGCATCTGTCTAGTTCCACAAAGTAAGGCAATCTCTATGCTAATGAGAAATGCTTACATAGCATATCTGTATCATCTCATTGTTGTCTATTCGAGGGAGGACTTCTTCTTCTACTTAGCTATCTTTATGTGCTGAACTTATATGTAAATCAGGGTATTGCAACATTTGAAAAAGAGAAAGTACCCATGTACCTAAACGTTTGTTGTCTAAGTCCCCAAAGGAAATTATTTCTACATTAGGATAAGAGGACGTGTATGCGTCTTTAAAAGAAATTATCGCAACACCAGAGAAGGAGAAATTCCATGCGTCCCTGGAAAAAATTATTGTCTTTAGGAAATTAGACAATGCATGCACACTAAAAATGAATTATTTCTACAACAAGAAAGGAGGCCTTGCCTGCGTCCCTTAAAGAAATTAATATTTGCTAAGTCGTTAGAGGAATTGACTATGTGAATCGACTCTATTGTGAAGCACTAGAGCGGGAGTACAAGCAACAATGTCAATACAATTGAAAGATGTATTTTCATATTTTATTACACAGATATTTGTATATTTCATCATAGAACATGTAGTATGTAACTTTTATTTCTAAAGTTACTGGTTCCACAACAATCGCCTAGTGCAAACATACTCTGCACAATTCCTTTGAAGGGGATTCAAAGCTTTCCCCAAAAGGATTAGGCCTGGTTAAACAAACAAGCTCAAGCCAGTTATGTGCCTAAATCTGTGTTTTGAATATACTTGTCATCATTTTTCTCAATGCAGTTACATTCACGTGATGGAACAAGACTTTTTGACATTTAAAGTGCATCAATATCGAGATGTGATTGTGGGGTTGGTTGTGCGTTGGGATAGAAGAAGGCCTACTTGTGATTATCTTATATAACTTGGTTGTATTAGTGACATGTCTTTAGTGATTCACTCTCTGCATTTCACTAGAAAATAGTTCTTCCAGTTTTAACTCTCTAATCTCATTGTAAAACTTGCATGGATCTAATAGAAACCAACCATGTTTTCTGCAATATGATCTTCTTCATTTTATTTTGTTCTTGAAAATAGATAACAAGAGTTGGCGAGTTTAGTGAGTGCTTTTGTTTGTCATGTGAAAAAACAATATTCTTTTTCCCTCTGATTCAATAGTTCTTCAAAAATTTCTTTTGCCTTCGTAGATGTGGGCAAAAAAAACATATTTTTTTGAAAGAATTGGGGGAGAAAGCAGCTTTAGATAATCTTTTTGGTTCCAATCACACACCACCATAGGAAAAGAATCTCATATAAGAAATGATGGGCTTTTTTTACCCATTTTTTTTGTATGTTTGTGTTTGTTCTAAACAATGACTATCCCTATAATACTGATAGCTAGTGAAAGGAATAGGTAAAGTGTGACACCCCAGCTAGGCTATAGTGCCAGCTGTTAGGCCGAGCGTCCAAGTGAGAGTTTCGGTGGACGTTCAGATGGATGGTCAAGAGTTCTACGTTGCTTGGTGGATGTAAGTTCAATACTATTTATAATAGATTATGACCCTACCTTGTACAAGGCCTTTTAAAGCTGTGATGGAGCCAAAATCAAATGAACCAGCATAGTTAAGCATGTTTGTCTTGGAGAGATCCAAGGACAAGTGACCTACTAGGAAGTCCATGGGTTTGAGCAATCAAATCAATATGGCGAGGCCACCTAAACTAGTTCACATTCCTTTACGTCACCTAGGTATAACTATTCATGAACTTAATTACACTGCACACTCGACACCATCTGTTGCCTTGTCTGAGTGTCATTTGAACTAGTATCCCTAACGTATAGTCTAGGTTTTCCCAAAATCCAGTTAACGATAAGTTGCAACATAATGCTTGTAAATTGAACATATCCATAATAATCACAATCTCCAAAACAGTAACACAATTATAGCCCAACGTCATTTCAACATGGTTCCAACATAACGATGCCATAAAATTAATGAATTAAGGTCAACATTGATAATTCTACTCTTACAGAATCCCACGGGGTTTTGTGGACATTATTAAAATACAAGTGTATCCATGTGCAAGGTGTATGTGGATTCGTGTGATGTCTGATTCGTTTGGGAATGAGATTCCAAAAGTCTGAAATATCAATTTATGGACAAACAAATTTGGCAAGGCCACTCGAGTGACCTGAGCTCAGTCTAGCTAGCTCCTGCTCGATCAGAACGTGATTCTGTTTGATAGAAGTTTCTGGTTCTTTTGCAAAACAAAAAAGAAATACATGTGATTTAAACCTAAAGAATTCAGTGAGTAAAACATAAATACGAAACCTAAGGGTTGTAGATACGAATTGCTATCTTGATTGTGCGATTTGGTGAAAAACGACGGCTATTAGACAAAGTTTCGAACTGAATAGAACTTTTTCCCTGTCTGTAAGACTACCCTCTCTCTAGTTTCTGCTTTGCAGGAATGGTGAAATGCAAGAAGACTGCTGGGTTTTATTGGCTTGCAAGGGTGTAAAACCCCATAACTCTACCATGAAATCCATCAATGACTACCATCAATGCCATCAAAACCCTCCCTAAATTCTGGGAGGTTACAATGGCAGGAATATTTGGAGATGAAGGGTCTTCCAATCAAGAGTGCATCTCACCCCACCACATTACACACACATAAAAAATCTCGTCCGTCCAATTAGTATTTAATTAAAAGAAACATATAATATCAAATATGTCAAATATTAATTACAAATCCTTTTTTACAAAATTCTCTGGTTATTACAAAAAACCTATCCCTCTTAAAGAATTTTGTCCTCGAAATTATACAACATGGTCAAAAAAAAAAAGTTCAGGGTGATCTACTCTCATCATGTCTTCCCATTCCCAATTTCTTCTAGATTTCGATGATGCCGAAGGACTTTGACAACTTGATGGTCTTGCCTCTTAAGTTATTCCCTCCATGATCCAAAATCTAAACATGTGTCTCTTCATAAATAGTGTCTTCATCTAAAGTGACATATTCCCACTTCAGAAGATGAGTCAACAATGCCATGTACTTCTTCAGTGTCGGCACATGAAAAATATTGTGAACCCGATCAAGTTGAAGGGGTAGTGCTAGCCAATAATTTAACTCCACCAATTCTATCTAGAATCTCAAACGGTCTGATGTATCTTAGCTTCAATTTTTCTTTATTACCAAATCAGGAAATGACTCGTCTTAGTTTGATCTTCAGGGAAACATGATTGCCTACTTTGAAAGTCAACAGCCTCGTCCTCTTGTCCGCCTAACATCTTTAATGCATGCTCTAGGTTGTCAACAGTCGCTGTTTAATGACCTTGATCTGGTCCCAAGAAACTAGTCCCTCCCACCTCGGTCTTGCAGATAAGAGATCGGTAAGGTAGTCCATACAGTGCTTCATATGATGTCATCTTTGTACTAGGCATATGATGTCATCTTTGTACTAGCCTTATAACTATTGTTATAGGTGAACTCAACCAATGGTAAGTGTCGCTCCCAATGACCTTGGAAATCCAACATACAAGCCTGTAGCATATCCTCGAGTGTTTGAATCATTTGCCTTGACTGACCGTTGGTCTGGGGGTGAAAATTCGTTCTCAAATGAACATTAGTTCCCAATGCTTTCTAAAGACTACTAGAATATCGATGTAAAGTGTGAATCTTGATCTGAAACTATAAGGACCCGTCCTATTTTAGCAAAAAAAAAAAATGTCTTACGGTGAGTAAAATGGATGTTGATAAGCATCGGATGAGATGAAGGGTGAGTTTTGATGAATAGGGGAGGAGTATATAAGAAGGTTTGGGTGACTGGTCAGGATCGGAGAAGGCTAGCGTGACCAATCACAAGAAAATAAAATTTTGGGTAGAAAGCTTCCGTGACCAGTCATGCTCCCTTGCCCTTTTTCTGTGACCAGTCACGCGGGTAGCACATTTTGGCCAGTAGCCTTCCGTGACCAGTCACGCTCCCTTGCCCCTTTTTCGTGACCAGTCACGCAGGTAGCACATTTTGGCCGGTAGGCTTCCATGACCAGTCACGCGATTTTTTAAAAGTGACGAACCAGATTTTTTAAACACAACCAATACACCCCCAAATTAGATTTTTCTCCCCTCTCTCTAATAAACCCACATCTCTCATGCCCCCACCCCAAGATACTTGATCAAACCTCCATATCTTTCAAATTTCTTCAAGAATCTTTTATTTTTCTTTGATTTCTAGCACTTGGAGGTGTGTTCTTGCTTGGAGAGGGCTTATTTGGGCTTCCTTCCACCATAAGCCAGGATTTCATCATTTAAACTTAAATCTTGGATTTTCTTCTCGATGTAGGTATTTTCTTGCATCTCTTACTTGATTATGACTTGTTATTAGTGTATTGTGCATTTACCCTTTGTATTAAGGGTTTGATTACGTTTGAGTACGTGTTGGGTTTTCCTAGCTTGAAGGATTATCATGTTGGGTGTTAGATCCCATGTTTATCCCTTGGAAGAGTTGCAGTATGGCTTCCTTTAGTAGAAATTATGCACCGTACACTTTGGTCCTAAGTTACGATCGACACATTGAAATAATGAAAATAGTCTACGAATCGTATGGTGTGCAGACACATTGGCCGACAAAATATTGTGAACTAGACTCCTCGTTGGGAAGGCTAGAAATGTTGTAAACTAGACTCGCCGATGGGAATGCTAGAGATATTGTGAACTAGACTCCCCGATGGAAATGTTAGGAATGCTGTGAACTAGCTCCCTGACGAGAATGCTAGGGATATTGTGAGCTAGACTCCCTGATGAGAATGCTAGGAATATTGTGAACTAGACTTCCCGACGGGATGGCTAGGAGATGGGACTAGGAATCTATGGGAATATTAGGCATGAGTTATCATTAAGGCAAATGTGAAAGTGTCACCTGATGATGACGAGAACAAATATGTGAAATGAGCTTTCGATGAGCGGGTTCCAATTTGGGGAAATGATTCGGTTGGAACTTAATGTATCTTGCAGTAATTCATTGAAGTAATATATTGTGGTTTACCATATATGTCATGACATTTCATGTTCACACAAGATTTGCATAGAATTTCTCTACTAGGCTCGTTAGCTCAAACCCTATTTATTTTTCAGGTCCAGTTCTTGACATTTAGCTCGAAGTTGGCATGGAGTGTTTGGATTTTTGCATGAAATTTTATGACTCGCATCCGTAGAGTTATCTGACATCTTTCCATCTATCTTTTTGAAAGAAAAATGTAATATCACTCTAGTTGATTTGAATGTCCTAATTCTAATGTAATATTTGGAAACTGACTTTTGTAAACTGCTAGAACTTAGAATTACTTTGGCTTATGATTGAAGACCTATTTTGGGTAATTGTTGAGAACTACGAGGATTTTGCTATAGTTAAATGTATTAAAAATAGGTTAAAAATTGAGGGCGTGACAACTTGGTATCAAAGTATAGGTTTAAAAAACCTTGAGACCGTGGGGAGGCTTCTAACTTCAGTGGGTTCAAAACTCGTTGTATTTATACATGAATTGTGTGTGCTTGACATGCATCGGCATTGCGTATCACATAAATAGACTCATGTGAACTTGTTGACCCTTGCTAGGGATTTCTGTTGGATAATTGGCCTTGTGAGGGGAATAGTTGTTCGATTTTGATAGTGTTGTCTTTATCATTGTAGCATTATGCCTCTGAGACGTGGGGTGAGAATGGGTGGATCTCGAGGTCTAGGTCGAGGCCGTTGTCGTGAGAGACCATTAGAAGATGTTGTGAGTCAACACAAAGGGATCCCGCGAGCAGAGGAAGTCCATGAGAAGGTGGAGCAGAATGTTGAACCACCAGTTGTTCCGAGTGTGTTCATGAGGGAGTTTGTGGAGGCGCTTGTCGAGGCTAATTTACTGAACCAGGCTACAAGAGCCCATGCTGGTGATCGGGCACTAGATGCAATGAGAGAGTTTCACCGTCATAATCTCCCTCAATTTAGCGGAGAGGGTGGTGATTTTCTTGCAGCCGATCATTGGCTCTCCGAGATTGCAAATTATTCACAGCATTGAGGATAGCAGAGGATGATCTCTGGGTCGGCATTGTGGTTTGCCAATTGATGGGAGAGGAAGATAAATGGTGAAAGTTTGTCCTTGAAACAAGGAAAGATGCATGAAGGGCCGCTAGACAAGCGGTCAGGGTTGATGAACCAGATGTAGAGGTTATTAATTGGGCAAAATTTGAGGCTTTTTTCGAGAGCCGATACTTTCTCGAATCCTATTATGAGCAGTTACGAGTATAGTTTGAGAGGTTGGAACAAGGGAACATGACAGTGTCAGAGTATGCCGCAAACTTTCAGACCTTATCCCGTTATGCACCAGAGCTGGTAGCTTCGGAAGATCGTAAGTGCCTTCATTTTGAGAGGGGTCTTCACTCTTCTGTGAAGAAGCTTGTGGCGAGCCAACACAAGATGAATTTTGACGAGATCGTTAAGTGTGCAAGGAGTGTGGAGTTGCCTAGAGAGGCACAACGGGGTTCCAGAGTTTGGGAACCTAGACAATCTAGTATTGTACGAAATTTATCATCTTTAGGGAGCTCCGGGAGTCAAGGGGGAAACGATAGAGGGAGCAATTTTAGTCCCCACAGGTCCACTCAATCTTAGGCCACATACTCTCTTCAACTCTAGGAGTAATACTTCGAGGCCACCTGTTGTGTGTCACGGGTGTAACCAGCCTGGTCACATTCGTAATCAATGTTTTGCACCTCAGAGGGCATGTTTCACTTGTGGTCAAACCGGGCATATGCCTAGGAGTTGTCCTCAGAGGATAGGGATACGCAGGGAGGTGGGGTTAGTACAATAGCCTGGGCAAGGACAGAGTCGCGAGCAACAATGACTATTTGGGGGTGGTCAGAGGCAGCAGCAACCCCATTACAGACAGATTACTTCAGTGCAAGGCTCGCAGGTTGATATGGGAGCAAGTTCCTTGGCACCTCCTTAAGGTTTTGGACAACAGGGTGGGTATAGCCAGGGCCATCATGCACAGGGCAGAGTCTTCAATATTGCCTCAGCAGTTCCACAACCCACTACTCAGGGTCCCGAGACATCGATTGTGAGGGGTACATTTCTATTGTTTAACTCATTTGCTAGAGTTTTATTCGATTCTGGAGCATCTCATTCATTCATTGCTATATTGTTTGTGTGAACATTGGAACTAAAAACTGATCACTTTGATCCACCTTTATATGTTGAGACTCTTCTTGGAGGTAGATCGCCACTTAGTCGTGTTTGTAGAGGTTGTGAGCTTGTTATCCTTGACTGTTATTTCACTTTCGACTTTATTATTTTAGACATGTTGGGGTATGATATTGTTTTGGGTATGAACTGGTTGTCTGCATATCATGCTACCACCGACTGTTTCAAGTGTCGAGTCCACATTTGTTCACCTGACGAGAGTTGTTTTGAATTCTTTGGGGAACGACGAGAGCCATTGGAACCTTATTTGTGGGGGTCTCGAGAGCGGGAGTCAATCTACACAATTCTAGCAAGTTTGACGTTAAATGAAGATACACCAAACCGTGGAGAACTACCTCTAGTGGTTCGAGATTTTTCGGATGAGTTTCCTACTGATTTGCCTAGCTTGCCTCTAGAACGAGAGATTGAATTTACTATCGAGTTGCTTCCGGGTACCGCACCTATCTCTATGCCTCTTTATCGTTTCGCACCAGCTGAATTGAAAGAGTTAAAGGTACAATTACAAGAGTTGCAAGATTTAGGATTTATTCA